>JAVSBS010007202.1:50461-71974 GCA_033124195.1 Coracias cyanogaster | reverse complement strand
TAAAAGAGGCCGCGCTGGCAGATGCCTGTCTCCCTCGGCCATATATGAGCTGAGAGGAGCTTCCTCAGCTGTTCCCTGCACATCAGCCATTATCTTCCTCTGTCCAGACTGAACAGTGGCACATTCCCCAAGGGACCCCATGCCCGACGTGACCAGCTCAGGGTGGTGGTTCCCAGCTCACAGGGAGTGGGTCCATGAGCCCTGTGGCTGCACTGACAGCGAAAGCGGGATTTCCGCAGCATCGCGTACATGCAGCACTTATGCCAGCCGGCTTAGGGAAAGGAAGTAAGTATCTTTGATTTAAGGCTCTTAAGATCTGGGCTGTTCTCTAATTAATTGCTTATTTAATAATGATAATAGCAATTAATACTGAACTCACCTATTGTTTCCATTAGTAGAACTGAAAGCACAAAACAGAAAAGGTGATTATTCCCATTTTACATGTGATAAAATTGAGGAGATGGGTGGATTGCATTTCCCAGTGTCACACATCAGTTTAATGGAAGATCTGGGAATAAAAATCCAGTTTTCCACACCTTGATGGAGCTGGAGCTGCTAGGTACCCTGATGGGGTTTCCTGGGTGTCCATGACTGCCTTTTCCATTGCAGCATTTCCAGAAACTGTAAGAAGCTGGGAGAAAGTGAAACATTTCTGTACTAGCTATTAGGAAGTCAAAGAATTTTCCTAAGGAAAACTGCCCATTTAAACAGAAAACTGAGAGCACATAGAATTTTTTTCTCCATCTTCCCTGCAGAGAATGAAGTGAAATCTAGGCATTAGCGCTAAATTGTTTTCAATTTTTGTAATGGCTTTACGTAAGTAGCTTTTTCTCCTTCATGACAGCACACTTGACAGCCGTTAAATATCACCCTTGTCAAAACAGGCCCTTGTCCCTTCAGTCCTTATCCCCATGATTTCCTGGTTGAAATCACGATCCCATGCTGTGAGTGAGCCATTGTGCTGGTCTCTGCAGTCCCCATGTATAAGCAGGCAGCAAAGCCCCCAGGGCTGATGGGGCACACCGTGGCCAGCCTTCCCAGTCCAGCCATGGGCACTTTGAGCTCCCTTCCAGCACACACCTCATCTTGCTGTTGTGCTTCAGAGAGTTTATTTTTTAAAAAAACAAGCTATTTCAGACTCTTCAAGTGCCTGAAGACAATTGCCAAAAGAACCCTCTGCTCTGTTACAGCATCCTTTAACAGTGCAGCACTGCATGCCACATGAGAACCAAACCTTCAGCAAGATCAGCTCCTAACTGGTAGGTTCAGAAAGACATACTAAAAGTATAAGTGATGAATAAAGTTGCTTTTACTATCTGACATCTTCTCAACACTTCACAAATGAATCTTCAATCAGTCTGAAATACTTGAGGACTCCTTGTGTGACAGGTCCCTTCCAGGGTCTGAAGGCTCCCCAGCATGTTCCTGGGGAGACTCACTATCCAGAGGTCAACATGGGCAATCTGCTGTCAAGCCCCCAGACCTTAGGGTTAGGCCCCAGGTTCCTCTACAGCAAGGGCACAAGCATTACCCACATTTGAATGCAGTATTTGTGGGGAACAGAGTGGAGGCAGGTGGATGCTCTCCTGCTGTGGAGCTGGCAGCATATTTCAGCTGACTGAATGTCTGGCTGCTGGGCTACCCTCCACCAAATCCAATTTCAGTGCCCCTCCAGGCTTTGGCACAGTCTGGTGTCCACCCAAACAAGAACACGCACCAAGAGGAAATGGCTCTTTGTCCCACAGGATTAGCTTTCTGACAATGAGATCAAGTGCCTCCCACCTCTCATTAGCAAGGGTTAACCACGGTGACAACCATGCTGTTAACCAACTGTACCAACCTCCTCACACCCAGGCAAGGAGCACAAAGGAGCTGTGAGAAACCAGGTTACCGCCATCAACTGCTGCTACATCTCCTACATTGCTGCCATCAGGGCTTAGACCCCAGCAGATCTGGGGCATCTCTGGACAGAGGAGCACTAAGGGCACCTGCAGTTCACTTCTGTCCTTCAGTTGATGAGTAATGACAAATTAAAGCACATTATTTTCAGGGGAGTGTCTGTCAACATGCAGACATAGACACCTTCATGACACCAGCCCTCCTTCCAAGGTCACCTCTCCAAGGGGTGAGATTACCAGCCTGGCTGGACAGAGCTTTTCTATCTCCAAAAGCCCTTCCAGCAGCATACATGTGTAATTTGGCTGTTATACCAACAGCAAAAGAAAATGTTGCTTGCTTTCTGCACCATTTTCCCCTGGTGTCCTTTCTCTGTTATTTTGATCTTTTTCCTTATTGCGGTCATTTAAACAATTTCCAGTCTCATGCTGAAGTCATTTTAAGATGGTTTCCTCCTGTTTAAATCAGGAGGAGAAAGAAAAGGAAAAGAAAACATTTCTTTCTTAGCTGTCAGCCCTCCAGTATGAGCAAGTAGAAACTGTTTGGTGGTGGTAAGTCCTTTCACTGTTCTGGCACAAGTACTTTGCCTATGAAGGTGCTATGACACTGCAAATCCAAGATACAGACTTGCAAGGTAGTCCCATGAGTATAATTGCCAGGCCAAAAATATCTACCTGCTCTACCAGTCATTTGTTCTCCTCTCATTGGCTCCTCACCTGCAATATGGTGAGGATACGTTCATCAGTGTTCAGGAAGTGCTCAGAGATTGGGGTAATGAACGCCATTAATGAATGGACGCTGAAAGGGCTCATAGCACTTCCCAGTTCTGGCTTTCGCAGCACTCACTACAGCCTTTCCTTCCCCAGGAGGAGCTCTGAGGAGCTCTGTGAGCAGCGGGAGAGGCTCAGGGGCCATGATGCTGTGACTGGATTTAAGATGCTTAGCAAGGGAGAGGTGTGGTGAAGGCACAGCATCCCCGTGCATGGGAGCAGCTGTCTCCATCCATAGCTTCAAGCACTCCCACAGCAATTAATGCTGTTTATTAGTGCTGCATTCCCCTAGTTGGGCACATAGCAGAATGCCTCCATTGTGTCCGTCTGCACTGCCCCAGGAAAAGCCCTGGAAGCAAACATGCCTTGCAGCGTGCCCTGCAGGTCAGCTTATCCTGCCTCTACAGGACCAGAGCAGAAACCTGAGCTTCAAACAAGGAACCTCAAGCAAAAAAACATCTGCGCAAGGAAACAATTAATGGTTCTCATTTTCTCTGCAGTGAAGTCCTTCTTGCTGGCTGACAAGACCAGCCTCACTGGAAATGCTGAAGCTGTAGAAGCTGAGAGTGATGCAGAGAAGTCCCCTCACTGGCACAGCCTGAGCAGGAGCTGGTGATGTGAAACCTCTGTGTACCCTGGCTGAGCCCCTCCCTGTCAACAGCACAGCCTCCTCAGCTTGGCCACCAGCTCACAAGACAGACTTGCCTTCACACCATGCACCTGGGAGCCCAGAAGGCACCATTCAACAGAGATACCCAGCAGGAAGCAACACAACATGCTGGCAGTGCACCATAAGCACCACACTACTCCAAAGATGAACTCCACATTAATTACAATATCGGCTTACACTGCTGGCTCTTCTCCACAGTGACCACTGGCTGAGCATGCAGAAACCAGTTCTCCTGGGGAAAACTGAAGAGCAGTTTGTTTTTGTCTGGCTGAAACAGGAAAAAGAGGATCTGGCATCTGTGCTCCTGTATCAGTCTCCTCTCACAGGTGAGCGGATGCAACTTTGGCTATGCCTAAGGCAGGATTGGTATTCAGGAGACATCTCCATGGGATACATGGGCAAGCGCAACCTTACTGTCTCTCCTGGGCAGCTTGTGCTTCAGCACACTCCTGTGCAGTGCCCACTGCCCTCACCAAGGGGGCTTCTGCTGAGTTCAAAGCAATGCTCTTGCTGCATGTCCTACACCTCATACCACACTCCTGGTGCAGACGTATCCCCTCAGCTCAGCCCATGTGTGCCCCTTCCAGCACAGCTAGTCCAGCAGCGGGGTGCCAGTCTAGCCTGATGCTTACTTATGATTAATATATTGTGTTAGTTATAGTTCATGGAAGAAGTGCACATGGCCTGTGGCTCAGAAAGCTTCCCAACACTCAGAGGAAGTTCTCACAAGTGAGAGAGCACCTCACGAGCAATGGCAAGCTGAGGGATGAACTGAAAGAAATCATCCAACAGCTTTTTGATTTACCAAATTTAATTTGATCCCCTCCATTTCATACTTTTTAGCTTTTTTCCTCCAACAAGAGAGTTACTAACATTTTCCTCAAATAAATTTAGGCATTGTCACATAATTAGATTATTCCAGGAACCACAACCTTAAAGACATGCCAGAGCCTATTACATGAGGTGTGAACACAGATGCCCCAAGCATCACAGTGCTTGTCACTTGGATAGATGGGAAACACATTTTTGCAGGGGGAGGTTATCCTTCACTTTTAAGATTTGCTTTTTGATCCAGTTAGATTCTTGGAAATTTAGCAGCTCCTCCTACATTTTCTCAGAGCCTCAAGGGACTGGTGGTAAGAGAACAATGCAGGAGGAGGACAACACACCACTACAACACCAGACTGCAGCAGATGCAGAAGGGAAGCTGTGAAAAGAGCAGGGTCATGGGAAGGACAGGACTCAGATCCTGGCTGTGTCAGGGACGCTCTTTAGTTTGACGCTACATTTTTTGAACCTGACTTTTGCCAGCCAGCAGTTTTGAGCAGGCATTGGCAAGTCCACCAACACCAGACATATCACCTGAATTATTCTACTCTGAACTTCTGGAGTAGCAGAGTCAGATGAATCAGGCACAGGTCAAGAGCTGCTCTCTGAGTCATCGGTCTGACAATGATCCACAGCATGTCTTAAAGTCAGCAATTTAACCTCCCATGTTTCTGTTTCTTTATCTGTAAAATGGAGCAAACAAGTATTTTACTCGAAAAGCTTGAAACTCACGTCTGTGTGACATATTGAAAAGCAGTGTTAGGATTAATCTCATATCTGCAGATGCATAGGAAATTAAGACAAACAAAATGCTCCGGTCTTTGGTTTCCTAAATTCAGAAATTATTTTTATCTTCAGATTGATGCAGGCAACACTATGTTGCCTTTCTTTAGGAGGCATAAAGGGCCAGTAAAAACTAGTTTGGGATGCTGAGTGTCTAATTTTGCAAGTTTTTCTCTGCTGTTTTGCCTAACAGTTGAGTCTAAATGGGAGGAGAAGGAATGGGTTTGTTTTCAGGCTGTTTGGTTTCCATGGGACTTCGAGTTATCGATCAGTTAACATCATTACCACGACAGCTGATGGGACCTTGCTGCAGTCATATTCCTGGCACCACCTGGTTTTGCTAACGCACAGATTTTTGCTATCTTAATAAACCAATGCTGGCTGTGGTTCACTGTTAAGGCTCCTCTTGGATTCATTTCCTTGTGAAAGCTACACCAACCTCCAGTGCATAAATAGCATGTCAGTGCAGCGCATTGTGAGGACTAGATTTAGCTGGATATTTTCCAACTGAATGTTTTTTTTTCATTTGAAAACGCCAATTGGTCAAAATAGAAAAATTCTGCAGGAATGTGTCGATTTTGACAGATTGCAGCAGACAGTTGAGTTAAAACCTATTAGTTCTGCCATGGGGACTCTTGCTACAAAGCTCCTCTGCACCCCAGGGCCCCAGCTCTGCACCACAGCTGGTCCCCTTGCAGGGCTGTGAACAGGAGCTGAGTTTGCCTAAAGGCTCCCTCCCTGTTTGCCTCTGAGCAGCCCTCCTAGGGCAGCTGGGCTCAGGCAGGCAAACCAGGCAGGCACCTCTGCTCCCTCATGGCAGAAAAGTTCCTAAGCTTTTTCAAATCTCAAGAGTGGAAGGTTGTTTTTCTGACTTCCCTCAAATAAGAATCCTTGAAAAAACTCTGTTGACTTTCTGTCATTCTGGAATACCAACACACACAGATGCATTGGAATAATTGCTGGCTAGCTGCTTTGCTTCTGAGTATTCCTAACTAGTGCAACCATATATCTGTCAAAGAAAGACATAAACAAAAAGAAAAAGAAAAATTCTAATGAGATCAAGGAGATAAACCTGGTCAATAAAGGAAAATTCTGTGTGGATCTAAATTTCTGTAGTACACCACCTTGTCACCACCCCTGCTGCTCTGGGGCCCCAATTCTCTCATATCTGGGCAGAGGAGCCATGAAGCAGTGGTGGGGCACAGCAGTCTGGAGAACCAGCCGTGCTTTGAGAAGAAAATGCCTGTGATATCTCACTCATCTTCTCATGAGCCTGTGGACAGGGTGTAGTTTCTGCCCCGTCTTCAAACAGGGATTAAGATGCTGGCTAAAGATGCTGCAAAGCCTGCTGTGACAACGTCACATCTTCTGGAGTCTGGCCTAATTAATTTAATTTGAGCTGCCAAGTAGTTCTCACAGGGTAAGGTCTTCAAACTGCTCCTGTCTCAGATTCGAAGAGATTAGCTAAAAGCAAAAGACACTGTATCCAGACCACTCCCTGTGTACAGCTCAGCACAGTCTGACACTGCTGTTTTGTAAAGATGTGAAATGCATTGCAAAGGGGGTGGTAAGGAAAGAGACTTACCTGTTTTGTTACTTAAAGAATAATAGAACTAGCTTCAAACTCAGGAGCATCCATATGAGGGGGTAACACAAGCAACTAAGGTATTTGTGCCTTGGTTTTGCTCAGATAAATGTTCCCACTCCCGTCTTCATAAACCCTGTTATTTGGTGGAAAATTCCACTGCATCACTGTCACTGTCCAGAAGTTCTCCCTTGATGACATGGTGATTAAGTACTGAAAACTTTCATTGCAACAGCAGTGAGGGAGAAGACACAGGAGTGTGGCTCTGTGCTGTATGAAGACAGGTAATGTAGATGCAGTTGCTAATCTTTTGGGGATACTTTCTCCACACTGAGCTGCCCAGTGCCCAGAATAAGATTTACAGCTTCCTGTAGTTTTCTGACTTGCTGGGGGCAGGTGGAAGTGGCAGGCCATGAGACAGGGCTGACCCTGGCTCCATCAGCATCTGCTTCATTGTAGGCTTCCCGGTAGCTAGTGCAGGTACATCCACAGTATGGCCTGCAGGGCAGGCAGAGTTGCCATCACAGACGTATTTGGCCCATAAAGTGCTAAATACCCTGGTTTTAGAGGGAGCCACTGGCACTTACAGCTTTCTACAGGACACTTAAGATTTCAAAAATATTGCCCAGTGAGCCTTGCATGTTGCATCTGTGAAGGAGGACCTGGGAGCCCATCTACCAGCCTCTGCATTTTTTTCCTTTATTTTACCATGCTTTCTTGTAATTTTTGGTGGGAAAATTTGCTGTGAGCTCTTCACTCTTAGCACAAATCTGAGTCTGATTATCAGAACTTTGCCGATATTATCCTTGGTCTTCTCCATTGCCTCTAAACATTTGTGCACTGCCAATCAGTAAGTAACCCACACTGACAGAGTGAGGCATAGTTTTCTGGAATACAAACAGGTAGGAATGAGTTTTGATCTTCTAGGGAGAGTGTATAATTTGAGTGCAACTACATTTGCAGCTTTGCTTGTCAGATTCCACAGCTCAAAGGAGCAGTTCTAGCCTCTGAGAAATCCTATGCTAAGCACCAGTTTCAGGAAAAAATCAAGCAGAATTACTGTGGCCATAAAACTGGGGAAAGTTTAGTTTTCTGTGACCTTAAGATCAGTTTCTTTATAGTTCCTGGGAAATCCTGGTGTTTTGCTCCTTCTGATGCTCACTCTAGACAGAGCATGCTCGTCCTGATTCATCTTTGTCATTAAAAGCCTGAAGAGTATTTACACTGCCTCTCCCAGAAAATGTGCCTTCTAATCCTGCAAGTGTACAAAACAGAAATAGGTCCCAAACACCCAGGATCTTACAAAAGGAAAGAGACTGAAGTGCATCAAAGAGGAATCTACTGTGATGTTTTATTTCCCTTTTTAGTGTCCTTCCTCTGTGCAGTTTGTTTCTTTAAGTTCAATTCCTGCTACCAGCAGTATATATTTATGTAACAGGGGCAGGCAAGAGTTTGTCAGAGTTTTGTGCCCTGCCGTGCTAGAGAGGTTGGGACACCTCACATGAGAGAAGTCTCACCACTGAGAGCTCATGGTTGGAACAGAAAAGTCAGATGAAGGCTCCAGGGAAAGATGGTTTCTTACAACATGCAGATGGGAATAGAGGCAGAGACATGTAGGGATATAGTTTCTTAAGAACTTAGGGCTGCCAAGCACAGGCAGATTTTCAGAAGAGCTGAACTCCCATTTAGTAAGTAAAAATATGGGCCAATTCTTCCAAAGAACTCTGGACAAGGGGAAATGAGCTCTTCTGGGGATCTTTCCTTATATAGTTATTGTAACGACTTGGCTTTAGTGCCAAGCATATGAAAATCCATCATAAAGTGACTTACCAAAGTGATACAGGGAGTCTGCGCTACATCTGGGGATCAAATCCTGGTCTCTGAGACAAAGTACGTTATTCAGACCTCTTACTTGTCTGAAAAGCACAGGATTTGGCCTTGGCTTAGCTGCTTTGCTTTAGACAGAAACAAACAAACAAACAAAAAACCCAACAACAAAAAACAACTCAATGCAGATCTTGCAATTCCTTGCACTTTTCCCCTGGGACTTCTAGAGAAAGACCTAGCCTCTCTATGAGGAAATGTCCTCAGGGCTGGTGTGAGTGTAATGAGATGGAGACAGCCTCACCTCATCCTGCCCACCCTGAGCAGTGCAAAGGGCTTTGGGGCTAGTAGGATTTTAGAGCTTCCATGCATGCTTCATAAGTTTTGAACAAATTCTTCCAGGGTTGCTAGGCATGGTGAAGGCTTGTAGAATGCCTGTGAGCAGGTTGGTGAAGCATCTTTCCCTGAGTCTTATGATACTGTATGCAGGATAGCTTTTCTTAAAAATAAACAAAGGCAAAACTTAAACATTGCTCTGCAAGCAGCATGAGGGGTAGGTGTTGGTGTGGTGACACATTTTCTGCATTTTATGCTTGTCCTACCTTTTTATTCAGTAGGATCTCTAGCTCAGCATTTCCTTCGGACGGGCTTTCACACTTCAGCTTGGACAGCCACTTGGCTAATTGTCACAGAAATAATTACAGGTAAGTAGCTGAAGGCAAGGCATGGGAACTTGGGCTTTCTTAGAGATGCAGGCTGCAGTTCTAGACACATTAGAAAAAGACATTTTCCCCTCCCAGCTACCTGAATGCCTACTGTCTTGCTGAAATCATCTAGAACTGTCACATGAAAATAGACAAAGAGCCACAGAGGCCACAGACAGGACTCCAATTCATGCCAGACCACCTTTACTTTCATTAGCTCCTCCTTTTCTCCCAGAGAGGCAGATGTCAGTCTGGATCTGATCCCGTCTGGATGGCTGTCTCTGCATTTTGCTATCATGGCATAGAGTGAGAAGCCATAACGACCACCAGACATCAGCAGTGTGATGGCACCTTCCACTGACATGGCACTGTGGTGGGTTAACCTTGGCTGAGCCATCCATGACACAGGGATCTGCGAGAGGTGCCTGGAGTCCTGCAATAAGAGGTGTGGGAGAAAAGTGGAATGACTGCTATTACCTAACAAGAATCATCACATGCTTTGCATGAATATTAGTATTTTCTTAAGTTCAGCAAAAAGCTCTTCTAACTCTGTTTTCTTCATTAGCCTTTATTTTCGGGACCTCTAATATTCCTCCTCCAAAATCCCAGTTTCCTTTCCTCTCAGACTGCTGTTTCTCCATTTGCTCCACAATGTGCCCTGACACTTTCACCTGAAAAAGGACCTCTGTTATTTGCTCCCATCTCATTGAAGGCACTCTCTAAACCAAAGACTTTATCCTGCCACCTTGCAGCTGGACAAGTTTGTGGGAAAGAAGCCTGGGGCTGTGGGAAGCATTGTTGTGACCGTACTTTCTTTTGAATCTCCAGAAGTGCTACACACTGGCCTCCTGAGGCACACCATGTTCTTGTGCTACTTCTGTTCATGCTTTTGTTACTTAAAGGACAGCTTGGCAACATGTTGCTCTAAGTCTGGATTAACAATCAGCATCCTAAATATACGTCATCACCGTGGGCACAACAGTGCAGTCTGTGCTGACGTGGGACATCGCTGCTGTGGGAGCACATACAGACCTTGCCCATGTGGTGGGTTGAACCTGACTGGATTCCAGAAGCCCACCAAAGCTACCCTATCACTTGCATCCTCAGCTAGACTTGGGAGAGAAAAAACAGTGAAAGGTTTGTGGGTTGATATAAGGGCAAGGAGAGATCATTCACCAATTACCATCATGGGCAAAACAGACTCAACTTGAGGAAATAGTTTAATTTATCACCAGTCAAATCAGATAGGGTAATGAGAAATAAAAACGAATCCTAAAAACACCTTCCCTCCACTCCTCCCTTCTTCCTGGGCTTAACTTTGCTCCCAAATTCTGTACCTCCTCCCTCTCAGTGGTGCAGGGGTATGGGGAATTGGGGCTGCAGTCAGTTCATAGAATCATAGAATGGTCTGGTTTGGAAGGGACCTTATGGATCATCTAGTTCCAACACCCCTGCCATGGGCAGAGACACCTCCCACTAGACCAGGCTCCTCAAGACCCCATCACATATTGTCTCTGCTGCCCTTTCTTCCTCAGGGCAAGGACTCCCCACACTCTTCCCTTGTTCCAGTGTGGTGTCTTTTCCATGAAAGACCGTCTTCCATGAACTTTTCCAATGTAAGTCCTTTCCATGGGCTGCAGATCTTCACAAATTCCTCCAGCATGGGTCCTCTCCATGGGCACATGTCCTTCAGGAACAGACTGCTCCAGCCAGAATCCCCCACAGGGTCACAAGTCCTGCCAGGAAAACTGCTCCAGTGTGGGCTCCTCTCTCCACAAGTCCACAGGTCCTGCCAGAAGCCTGATTAAGCATGAGCTTCCCCGAAGGTCACAGCCTCCTTTGGGCATCCAACTGCTCTGCTGTGGGGTCCTCCACAGGCTGCAGGTGGATATCTGCTCCATCTTGGACCTCCATGTGCTTCAGGGGGACAGCCTGCCTCACCATGGTCTTCAGCAGGGGCTGCACAGGAATCTTTGCTCCAGCACCTGGAACACCTCCTTCCCCTCCTTCTTCACTGACCTTGGTATCTGCAGATCTGTTTCTCTCACATATTATCTTCCCTTTCTCTGGCTGCAATTGCTGTTGCATAGCAACTTTTTGCCTCCTCCTTAAATATGTTATCACAGAAGTGCTACCACTGTTGCTAACTGGCTTGGCCTTGGCCAGAGGCACGTCCATCTTGGTGCTGGCTGGCATTGGCTCTGTCTGACATAGGGGAAGCTTCTAGCACCTTCTCACAGAAGCCACCCCTATGGCCCCCACCCGCCACGAAAACCACACCACACAAACTCAAGACAGCCTGTATTGTGGAGGAGTTCAGCAAGAAGAACTAGAGTGGGAGAAGTCTCCATTTGCCCCAGTTTGGCTTGATTCTTCCTGATCCTGCATAAGCACTACTATGCTGACTTCGACTGCATGTGCAGAGCAGCTCATGCTATAAAGGGTGCAAGATAAGACAGGGGAGTTCAAAGATGCGTTGCTTACAAAGTAAGAGTCATTGCTTCCTAAAATTACCTGCTGCATCTAAAAACTGTTTTGGTTTGGGTATCGTTATGTAACACACCTTTAAAGATATACATACCTAACTGCAAGATCATGGATCCATTGTTAATGCAGAGAAAACCCTTAATCTCATAAATAAGACCTCAGTTGCCTTCATTTATGACCCTGAATGTCACAATAAGCCATATTTTCTTTCCACAATAAAGTATATAAACATTACAGGAGATGCAAAGAACTCCTCCTGCAACAGCAGAGCATTCTAATAATGTGAGTTCTCCAAGGAAGAAATTCAAGTTTATAGCAGTCACACATCTACTGCAAATGCTCCCTGCTGATAGATGAGCCTGCCTTTTGGGATTTACTATGCTTGTGGACCTCAGAAGACACCTCATACGAAAGCCATATTCAATAGTAGCAATTGCATCTGCCCATCTAGCAGGACTGAGGGAGAAGATAACATCTTCTAGAGTGGAAGGTCTCACTGGGCAGTGGCACTTCTCTATTGCTGAGCAAAACTAACTCTTCTCTAGGATTTTTTTCAGTGTTGTCCCCAGTGAAAGTTAGCTGTCTATACAGCCTGGTTTTCAGCTATCTCATCGAAAACATCTCTTCAGGAAATGCATGTTGTTCTTTCTGAGATGCACATTGATTTTCTCATTCTGTCTCCTATAGCAATCCAGAAAAGGTTGGGAGATGTGGTGTAGATGGTTTTAGAAAGCTTAACTAAGACCTAATCAGAGCATAATAACTCTTTCTAACATTGCAGTAAAACACTTCTAACTAGACAGGAATTTTCCAGTCAGATTTATTAACTGAAACCCTCCCATCAAAAGGAAGCCCTTCCTGAAGCAAATCACCATAACAGCAATAAAACAACATTTTACATGCAGAAAATTAGGACAAAAATCTGCTCAATACTATTGACAGTTTGGTTATGTCTTCATCACAGAGTTAATGCCAGTGACTAGCATTGAGGCCAGCGCTCCTGAGCCAGTCTGGCTTCAATGTCAGCAGCAACCCTCGAAAGCGTACTAACCATACTGTGCTGTCATAGCATTGCCCTCACACGTGCAGGTCCCCCAAACAGATCACCCAGCAGAAGCTGAGCTGTTCTATAGTACCTGCCTAGTAAGGCATTTAAAAACCATCCTTCTAGGCACACTGGAGATCACGCTTCCCAGCGCCTTCTAGGCATGCAAGGACATATGGAAAGACTACCAGCAGCTGAATGATTTCACTTTCATCATCTCCACAAGCAGGGTGTTCCTTTTCAAAAGGAACCCCTGAGCTGAAGTCCATAGCTGCACAGGGTGAGTTAGCCCAGATTTGAAGCATCATCAAACGCAGGCATTCTGGTGTGTAATGGGAGGAAAGTTAGGGATGCACCAAGCTGGGAGGCCAACTTAGCTACGGTCACGATACACTCTTCAGCATCCATGTAGAAGAGTTAGTTATCCTTATTTTCTCTAAATTTATTAATTTAACAAAAGAACTTGCTAAGCAACACAAATTCCCACCCTACTCCAAGCAATTGCAGGTACAAACCAGGCTTGCACTTCCGTATTGGCAGTTCAAATAGTAAAAGTTAGCCTTGTCCTGAGGCAATCCTTGGAATTGCCTCTGAACTCTTCATGGGATGATTGAGAGGTACCACAGTCTTGAGGGTGGCCACAGTTTCCCTTATCACATGCTGTGCACAGAAGGTTGCCCATTGAAGTCCTAGTGGGTCCTTGGCTCACACCTGGTCCCAGATGTTTCAGTCATTTAATCCTTTGCTCCTTTGCAGAGTCCTGCAGCTCCCTGAGATCCACCACTGCAGGGTGTGAAGAGCCTGCACCACTACAGTTAGTTCATATTATAGTTTATGTTTTGCCCAGTAGTCATATCCTAACATTCAACACATTTTCAGAGGTTTCCACCATGTGAAATGAAGTTGGATGTTGAGGCAGTGGTATGCTGTGAAACTTAAACCTTTCTCCACAAGTACCCATTCTAGAAGGAGATTGATTTGAATTTTTTCATCATGACAGAGCCATGGCAAAGCCTACAGGGTCTGGCTGTGGTGCTCAGCTCGCCCCAGAATGTACCTGCTCTTGCTCAGCAGACCTGGATCTTCTGGGGCCAGGCTGGGAGGTACCCCTGCTCTATGTCCCCTGGATCTGACACGTCCCTGTGGATGCCTGGGGCTGCCAGCTTTGAACAGTGTCCCATATAACCCTGAATGGGGGCCAGAATCTTAATGCCATTAACTGGGAGAAATGGGTGAAACATCCTCATGGTAGGGGTAAGATCTGCTGGGTTTGGAGAGGGGAAGCAATGCCCACATAGGGCCAATGGCTGCCGGTGCCTGTTCTGTGCAGCCAAGAGGGCCTGGATCCCTCAAAACTGGGCATTCATTTGTTTTATTTTGTGCTTGTAACAGAGAGCTGCGCACACTTCATTTAAGGGGAAACTTTTGGGTGGAATTCCCTGGGTTAACCTAAATTAACTGCAAGTTTGTTTGGTTTTACCTTGTCACACCGTTTGGTGTTTTATGCTCACTAATTGTTTGATTGACATAATTTTAGAAATAGATAGAAAAGAAACAAGCACTGCAATCCAGAAAGAAAATAATTTAAGACACATCAGCTAAAATTCACCTTTTTAATGGTAATTTGTTTCATTTTCGACAACTATCAGAAATTTGTGTCTTATGACGCTTGATACTGGGAGGGGCTGGCTCAGGGCTTCAGTTCCTGGAGGACTTTGATGAAAGAAAACTTTTTCTTTCTTGTACAGCAGAAGTAAGTACCATATGTCAAAATTGCAGGGCAGAAGTGTGAACATGCGATCTGCTACCATTCCAATGGGCTTTTTTCCTAAAAGTTTGTGTTTTCTAGATTGCTAATGTGGTTTTGTGTGATCCTAATGGAAGATCTTTTAACGGTGTGGATTGGCAGTTTCACTTTTGGAAGTGGTTCCCTAATTCATAAGAAATAGAAACTTTTAATCTCTAATTCTCAGTTCACTTTACTAAAAAGGGTGAAAACATGCAAAATATATGGCCAGCCATTCAGGTTCTTTTAACATGTAATTTCTGATCAACAACATCTATTATGAATTATTCATCCCATTATCTCGAAAGAGGAGGCCAGTGTGGGAGTTCTTGCTGCTGCAAAATTGAACTTCATTGTACAGTTCATTGTGCTTCACATTTCCTTTCATAAGTTGCTCAATTCATCTAAGCACTGGCTGAAATGCAAAATTGAATCTGTAAATAGTTCTAGCATGGACCATATTTTATTCTGCAGGCTTTAATGGAAGGCAGGTGAGGACCACAATTTACAGATCTCAGCCTGCTGTGATTACGGTGCAGAAATATCCAGTACCGCACAGAGGATGTGGTAAGGGAATGTTCCTCTGACAGACCAGGAATAATTTGTTGCTATTTACACTTGGGAAACAGCCATTCCATCTAAGATCCATAATGTTAGGGTTGGATGAAGAGGGAAAGAGCTCTAGGAAACTATGCAGAGCTGACTTTGTTTTGTAGGCAGTGGACACGTTTGTGATCTGCACTGCAGCAGAAGAACATGTCAGGCAGGGAACAGGTCTGAGCTGCCTCAAGGCATGAGAGAAAAATAGCAAACTTCATCAATAGACAGGTGTTTGACTTCCAAATGTTGGCTGCTGTGTTAGAGGTTAAATCTGGCAAAGGTTTCACACAGAATGATTTTTTTTTTTTAAATGAAAAGTACAAACTTGAAGGAACTGGTTTGTGAATTTGGGTCCAATTTATTGACTTGTCTCGGAGGAAAAAGAAAACAAATACTCAACTCATCCCTCCATTACTACTTTTCTCCACATCCCAAAGAAACAGTTAACAATGTGGAACACTGAAGTTTCTTGCCTTGAGATTTTAGAAGTGAAACTCTTCATTTCCTTTATGTTTGTTTTTAAACTGCTGTTTCTTTGTAAATTGAGTACAGTCTGACCTAAGAGATAAACTAGAAAAACCAAACCCTGTGTTAGGATCAAATGCTTTCACTTAATTCAAAATTATTTTTACTTTCTCCCTCCCACTTCTTTTTTTAGTTTCTCTGGAAAAATGGACTCTTTTCAGGTCAACCTGCAGAGCAACTTCTGCTGGCTTCCCTTCCTCCTGCTGTTTCCTATCAAGCCAGCTAAGCAAAAATGAAAAATATGCCCTTCTGCAGCACAGAAATTTCCTTTGTGCATGCAAAGATCCTCCATCCAGGTGGAGCAGGGAGCACAAGTAAAGGAGATGGATTGTTTTCTTCCTAAAGTCCTCTCCATCAGCATGCAATGTTGGTGCACAGGTCTGGTGCCTATTATATCAATATATGTGCAAACTGGGAGACCTGGGCTCTTCCAGCTGGAGCCTCCCCCTGGAGGGCTATAGTAACACCTGCCCCTGCCCTGGGATCATTTCTTATGTTTGCTTTCCTTGTGAGATCTCATGCAAGGATAAGGTAGAACCTGGAGCTGGGAAAGATCAGTGGAGTTGATCTTGTGGCAATTAAAGCAATGCCAAAGAAAGCCAACTGGGATGAAGTGAGCTGCTCGACTGGAGGAAGGAGACATTGGTTAATGGGCTAAAGGAACGTTGATGGGAGGTTTGGAGACATTTTTCTTCCAGTTCAGGTGCACATCCCTGCCCCTAGCACAGATGCTTAGAATCCCAGTAGCACAGACGCTTGGGGTGCCAGTTGCTTACCCTGCAAAAACCCAAGCTCAACTGAGCCAGGCTGAGCCAAGCACTGGAGGGAGATCAGAGAGTGCAGCCTGTGCTCTGGGAAGCAGGCTAACATCTCCAGACATTCTCCAGTCCATTCTGGGAACCTGCAGGCTGAGCTGCATGGCAGGCTCTTAACCACTGCTGGTCATTAAAGATACCAGACCTGTACCTCAGAGCGAGCCCTCCTGTGGCCAGCAGTACCCAGGTGACCCAACAAACTGACACTCTGTGTTCCTAGCCTGCATCCCAAGAGCTGGCTGTGATGCCAGGGGCCAGGAGCCAACCGAGCTGCAGCTGGATGCTCCACTGCCTCCCTCCTGCTGCTGCCGGGTGTGTTATCCTCCATGCCAGGGTGGGAGGCCTGCCTGCAGTTTTCAGATGGGATGATTATGTCTGCAAAGCACTCGGGAATGCTTTGGGATGAAGAGCGTTATGTAAGTGTAAGATAAAGTTATTTATAGAGACAGGTTTTATTCAAAATGGAATTAAACTTGAGTTCCTGAAGCCTCTGCTGTCAAAGACAAACCGGAATTTGTCCCCTTTCCTCTAGTGTTGTGCATCTAAATTGTTTTTCTCAGTTCTGCCCAAAGTTTAAGAATGTGTTTTATTTACAAGTCAATAGATCTCTTTTCCATCAGCTGTGAGGTGGCCCTGGAAGCCTGGACTGTAGCCATGCTTTGCAATCACAGCAGCTGCAGCACCAAACTGTCATAAACTAGGAAATGAAGGCAGAGTTTGAGCTGGAATAAACAAGAAAAACCCCAAACTAGTGTCCTGGGCACAATACTTTGCCTGCATTTAACGATCTCTGTAGCAATGCACAAGCTGCAGGGAGGGTATCAAGCTCACATCCCTGTTAGAGACAGCACTTGTTCAGCAGGCTAATGTTTGTGATCCCACAGAACTACAGACCTTGTGGTCTTTTAAAATCTTGCCTTATTACTTTAAAGAGCTTCGTTCCCTCTTTTGAAATATTAGATTAAAATCCCTCGTATCTGTACTTTTTACAAGCCATGAAACCTCAAATTTCAGGGATGCCTGCTGAAATCCATGCTCACAGGTGTTAGGAATATGGTTTTACGAGGTATGGCACCTTACATAGGTTAGCTTGCACAGTTCATCTGCTGCCCCTCACTTGTTCTGGTATCCAACAAGAAATTCCACACATGCCTTTTATTTAGCAAAGAACACAAAAGTATGTTATCTTATTCCTCTGGAATTTTCCACAGTTATTTAGCATGTTAGTTTAAGAATAATTGGTTAGTAGGCTCTTGAAATTTATATCTTAGCAGTACTTATTTACATCAGGCTTAAAGTAATTCGTTTCAGTTGAGGTAAATGTGAAGCATTAGATTGCAAACGTACCTAATCCATCTCTCCTCCCCCATGACTAGAAATCCTGTGGTTAAAATAACACAGCCTCTATTCAGAGCACAAACTTAGAGCTGCTAGCAAGAGCAGGCTTGAGATTTAGACAACTCTCAGAAGATGAGTCTGTTCGAGAGTCTTTCTCAGGTTTGTTTTTCATCCTACTTCTGATCCATGAGAGGAAACCAGGCTCTCTCCTTCTGGACATGCAAGGTAAAGATTTTCTGCATTCTCTATGTGGTTACTTGTGCTTGTAAAGGATCGTAAAAACATGACTGCAAAAATGCTGTTGCAAATGCAATTGTTTAAATGTTGCTTACAGAGCAAGAAGCATTTGGCAAATGGCTTCACAATCTTTAACTGTTAATCTGTTTTTATGGCTATTTCCATACAACAGTGAAATGATGAAACTATAATTTTGCACAGAGAAGCAAGCAGCAGCAATTCTCTGTCACACGTTAGAGAGGCTGAGCATGTAGGCAATGTAGGAAATAACAAACCCAGGTACTATTGTGATCAAGCCAGACTAAAGCAAAACTGGCATTTTGTGGACTGTCAGGTACAGTCTCTCCTGGGTTCGTCCAGCTGCTGTAATTCCTGTGTGGGAAGCTGAGGCTGTGCTGGAGGATGGCACTGGGTCTGTTTACAGAGTATATGCTAATGCTGTTCCAGCGTGACTCTTACAGTAACAGTGGAGCCATGCTTTCAGAAATGTTTGGATGTGGAGTGCCAGATAATTAACTGCCTTTATTTGCTCTTATTGCCTTCCAAGTCGCAGGGGATGTAGGAAGGCATAACCTTTTCCTTGAATCTTTATTTTATTTGAAATCCAGGAAACAAGCATGATGTCTGTGCTAATTCCCCTGGAACTGTACTCCCAATGCCAGAGTCTGTTAACTCTCCCAGCCCTGATGCTCTTGCTTCTCCCTGTGCTGTGATTCATGGGGAATCCCAAGTACCAAATCAGTCCTCCTACACCTTGGTGTTCAAATACAGCAGGTAACACTGCTGCATAATACAGAAACGCTGTTATTCAGCTTTCTGCTTAATTAAAAAAACAAGCTGCTCCTCCCTGCCCCACAGCATGGGACAGGGTGTATGTGTTGGGGAGTGCACTTATACTCTTCCTCCATCAAGGCACCACTGAACAAATGCTGCTCCAGGTGCTGCCTTGCTGGAGAAAGCCTTGTCTCCCACCTTTTTCTCTTCCCCTTCTTTTCGCTCCCCCTCCCCTTCCCTGAGAGAGTCAGGCTGTTTCCACAGTGTCCTGCCTGCAATAGCTGGCCTCCCCAGGTCCCTGCTGTCCCACAGCCGTGTCACCCTGGCAGCATGCACTCCACTCCTCTGCTCCTCTGGAGAAAAGGAGAGGACCTTGCATGCATGCCAGGTCCCTCACAGCACAGAGCTGCTGTGCTGTGGGGAGGCCTCTTGGCTGGCAAAGGTGTCCTCATCCCTTGAGCCAACAATGCTGCTTTGTCCTGGAGGAAGAAATGCAGCTTTATCCCTTGGGTGCCTGGTGCAGGGAAGGGCAAGCAGGGCTATAAGCAATAGAAACATATATCTTCTCATGATACTCATGTACAGAATGCTGTGGCAGAGAGGCAGCTTGTAGGAGATGGAATATGCGCAGAACAAAGAAATGTGGTCAGGCAGCGACTATAAAATTTCAATATAGAAAGTGGAGCTGATGTCATTTTAACGTCCCAAGCAGTGCCAAGAATTCTAAGCTCCGTATCAAGATTCGGTGCAAATCCCCCACATGCTCACAATTTGTTCTTGTGGAAAAATGAACTTTTATGGAAAATATGCATGGGAATCTGCCAGAGGAGTGTGTTGCTTTATTTCTTTTATTAATTTTGAATACATTAGTTCAGAGAGCAATCCCATTTTAGCATCAGCTGCCTCTATCCAAGAAGTCAAAGCTCAAATGTAAATACTGGAGGCAAGGGAACTGTGTTTTTTCTACCAGCAGTTGCTAGATGGGAAGAGCTGTTTGAGTTGGAAGGGGTGTGGGAAGGCTCAGTGGGATGACTGAGTCAGGGCTTTTTTACTGGTGACATACCTGAATCATTATAAGGTGCACCTGAATAGAACAGCATCATCAGCTATTACAACTTTGAATGCGTCAAAGGTGGGATTGCACACAGCTCCTGTGATTGAGGCTACTCATATGTGTCCTGCTATAAAGCTGCATTTGCAGTTGCTTATAACTTTGCCAGACCTGAACCATTTAGACTGAGTTCTTCCAACTTGATTGTCTGCCTTAGGCTAAGTTCTTTCCTGGAAAATTTCAGCCAAAACTGTCCAGCCATTTCCAAGAATGAGCACAGGGAAAAAGGCATTGTTGTCCAACTGGAAGAAAAAGAAAGGAAGAACCAGGAGGGGGAACCTGGTGATTCTTTCCTTGGACAGTTCTTATCCCTCTGTGCTTTGGAGTAGAGATCTGAAATTTGGCAGCTTTGTGTGGGACTGTGATTTATTTATTTTATTTTTTACTTTGTAAATCTCCTCCAATTCGGCTTAGTGACAGCCTTTGAAAGGAAAAAATAGCAACTTATTAGGGATGTGCTGGTCAAAATCTGCTGAGATTCCTTACCATGTGAGTGAGCTCAGCCCAGCATCCTGGCAGCTCCCAGTACTGACCCCAATGCTCCTGTGCACTCAGTCAGTACTACCAAATTCCTGCTGCTCCTGCTGCCCTTCCCCAGCTCTGCAGGGAACAGGCTACCTGTGTCCCCTTTCTGCAGCCCAAGAGCCATCACCAGCTCTAGGAGCAGGCCAAAGCTGGGCTCTCCCCATAATGCTGCTCAGAGCAGGGTGGTTGAGCAATGGAAATGCAGGCAGGGAACAACAGTCTTTGACACCTTCCCTGCACAGTCAGAAAGAAGAGGATGCTGGAGAGCATCCAGGGAGGAAGGGACTATGAGGATGGGACTGTCAGGGACTGTGAGAATGCTGGGCTAAGGGAAGGTCTGCTACTGGGATGCTAAAGCTGAAGGATAGCATGGGACTGGGATGGAGAGTACATGGTACAAGTGAGGAGTCAGAGTCTTGGGAGCTCAGGAGGAAAGTAGGGAGGTGTGTGTCCAGGTGTGAGACATATGGAGAGTTTGAACATGCCAGAGCCTGACGTGGAACCTGATCTGTCCCATCCATGGTCCCTTTTTGGGAATATGAGTGCTGCCTTGCAGAACTGGCTCCAGTCCCACTCTCCCTGCAGGGTCTTTTGTGTCAGGTTGCACTGAGGCTTTCCCCTGTCTGCAGTCAGTAAGTGCGGGGTGTGCCCCCATCTGCACATGCCATAAGACCCTGGTACTGAATGTCGGTTCCTGCGATGGGAGGGGAGGGGAGCCCTGCCTTGAGCATGTCCAGTGCCACCTGATGCCGAGCGCTCTTGCACAGCCACAGCCCCAGCCATGTCTCTTGGTCACCCCTTGGTCTCAGCTCATAACTTTGAAGAACTGGGCTGTGGGACCCGTGAAGCATGCAATGGTGAATGTGGGTGTGGGTCTTGCTGCAGGGGAGGCCCACAGGGGAACAGCTGGGATAGTCTACAAAGCCAGACCCCTGACAAACTGATGCCTGATGCAATCAAGTTGGTTGCTTGCATGCCTCTTTCCTCTGCTTCCATTTTGTTCAAGTAGCTAAAGCACCACCACACCCCTGACAGAGGTACCAGAGGTCAGAGACACTTGTGAAGCACCCAGATACTACAGGGAGACGTGCCACTGAAATTTTCCCAGTGTTGTGAAAAATCAGTAATTTTTATACAGAGGAAGACTTGGGTAGCAAATAAAGCCTATGACCACACTAAACACTAAGGAAAAAAAAATTATATATAACAT
>JAVSBS010007202.1:0-50361 GCA_033124195.1 Coracias cyanogaster | reverse complement strand
ATAACATCTTCTCCGGTGAAGACAGTCCATCCTGTACCACGGGATAAATCTGAGACCTCTGGCAAAATAACTGTGTGATTATCTAATTAGCAAGTTTATCATAATTCATAGCACAAGGGAGGCCTAATTCTGGCGTCTCTTGCCTCATGGGTTTTTCAGTCTTAACAGTATTCTTATAGCCTATTTTTGTATGCAATACATATTCAGCATTTCCAGACAGATGGTGAAATCTCAGTGTTTCCATTTTGTCACTTGACGTGATTTCCACGTTGAAAGGTAGGGAGCTGCAGTCTGCTTGTTTCTGGTCCTGCTGGAGTAGCAGGGAGAGGTAGTTTCCTTCACTTCTTTTATGGCTATGGGCTACAGAGCATCCTGTGCAGCCTATTCTTCCACAAAGCCAGGCAGTGAAGTTTCATCATCTCGATCAGCTCCTGGGAGCCCCATGTACACACCAGGACTCAGCTGTGCAGGACAGTATGGAAACAAAGACCAGAAGAACAGGAGCTGACAACATGAGAAGACCAGAGATGCCTCCAGTCAGGCAGTGAGAGATGAAGGAGTTCTAAGAAGCTGTGAGATGGTGTTGGCTAGTGTGGCAAGCAATGCTTACTGCAAACTGATGGCCTTGCCTTTGTTGTGACTCCTTGTCACAAGGAGTTTTAAGCAGGGATTTGCAGAACTGAAACAAAAAGAGTGGTGGATGCTTACAGGCTTCTGCTCCAAATGTCATGGAAGGAAACAAGAAAGTGCTGGTCTGGGCACTGTGGCAAATAGGGCACTTTGATGCTGGATAGAAGTGGATGGGTGGAGTGGAGACTGACAGTCAAAGTACTGATGCTTATTGGGGATGTCCTTGTGGAAGTCATTACAAAAGAAATAAATCCAGGAAGCTGTTACTCTTACAACTTTGATGTGATGATCACAAGTGGGGAGCAACATCATGAGTAAAGCAGTTAAGTCTGTGCATAAGGTTTCTTGCAGAGCTCTAGAAGAGCTGCTGCCTCCCAATCTGCAACCTGGCTGGTCCAGCCAGCTCCCTTCACCACATATATCCCAGGGGAAGAGTGAGGTCACCTTATGAGTGTTAACACTAAACCTTAATTGTGTGATTAATTGCTTGACTGACTTGAGACTCAGGTCTTGCTCCTACCCTACCTCTATTCCCAGCTAGCTACTGGCTATAATGTGCTGTTCCTACAGTTTTGGTCTGAATTAAACTGGCATGTGTGACATGACTAGCTCAACAATCACAACACTGTGTCTTGGGACTTAGCCTTTTCTGGAAACTAAAGTACCTACAATTAATTCTGTGGCTCCTCAATGAACAAAATGGGGGTTTTGTGCCATTCATATTTCTCATTTGTTTCCAAATAGTCATGAATTGTGAACTATTTCGTCTTGGAAATTAATGTGGTTTTTTTCAAATTATCTGCTTTGACCTATAGTGGAGACCCCTGTGTCTCCACAGTTTGCATGGGCTAGGTCTTCTGTCCTGAGCCATGCTAGGGTCTTGGGTTTCAAAAGACAGTACAGTAACATTCAGTTCCCCCAATCTCATGGCTGGAGACAACCAGATTGATCCCAGCCCTGCAGTTGCACCCCAGATACAAATTTGTCTTCATGTTATTCTGCTGTCTAGTGACATGGAATAGGGTGAAACATCAAAGAAGTTTGTTGAGGAATGGGTGCTCGAATTTTGTTTCCTATGAAGTTCCAGCCTTGGCTGAGTACTCTCATAGCAACCATCTTGATAATCCAAACAGTGTTATCCTATATAAATCATGTCCTACTTCATACAGGGGATCTGCCGTGTCTTCAGATGCATCCATGAAATATGTGTCACCTGGGCTGTGAGACCTTTACAGAATCCTTCAATTTCAGGGAGTCTTGATAACAAAAAATAAGTAATATATTTGGTGCTCTATGGGCTTGTGATTTAAATTCAGAAAGGGGGGTGAATACACAATTATATCAGAAAAGAAAAACACATTTCTGATAAGGCAAAGGCCTTACATTTTTCAAAAGAAGGAGACTAGCACAGGGTGAGGAAGATTAGTATTTCAGACTTTTGCACAGGTGAATACCATTTGGAAAAAACCCTACCTAGACATAAATTCTGGGTTCCTATTCTGAGGCAAGTGTCATCAGTTCCCCCAAGTGCTTTTCTATCAATTCATTTATAACACTGTTATGAATCCCATAGTCCAAATCTATCTATGAGAATTACGACATACACAGGTACCTAATAACCTCAAACCCACTGAGGGTTTTTTAACTGCTTACGGCCATTTAGCATGTTTTGATTTTTATTTAGATGTCCCTCAGCAGTGAATTTCTGTTGTTTTCTCTTCTTTCTGCTGCTACCAGTTGGCTGTTTATGCCCTTGCCATTTTCTACCTGCAAGGCAGAAAGTACCTCCTTGAATCCAACCTCTGACAGGGTACAGTGTTGAGCTCTGGCTGTGCAGAGCTCACCGCACAAGGTGACAGAAGCTCTGTAGCCACAGAGCACAATAAATTCTCACCCAGGTTGCCATCCCTGAGCCTCAACCAAACCAAGAAGGGTTTTTAAGTGAACCTGTGTTGCAATGCGCAGCCTTGTAGTATTAAAGCTGTGATTGTGTGCCTGTCAAAGACTGGCCAATACACATGATGGGTCATGCATGATTGGCCATATACACCTTTGTCCCCTTCACCTCAGGCACACAGTCCTGCTGCTGCATGTCAAGTTGCTAGCCACCAGGCAGAGTATAACCTGAGGAGCTAAACTCTGCGCTTCCTTCTATCCCCAGCCATCTCATCAGACAAAATGCCAACAGGGCTTGTGGAATGGCTTCTTGCATCCACTACCGGGACTGCCAGGGTGTCTCTGTTTAGTCAGCTGTTCTATCACCCAGTGATACACGTATCACCCCTGCAAGAAGGGGAATCAGGAAAAGGAAAGTAGATCCATGGGTTGAAATGGATTTAATAAAATAGTTTTTAAAATCCTAATATCAATACTAATAACTAATAGAAAGTACACAAAGTTATACTCACTCTCTGTAGTGGTCCCAAGCTGTGAACTCCCCGCAGTGAATGCTGGATGTCAAGCTTTGTGAGCACCACAGCTCCAGGGAAAGCGTGATGGTCAAAGCAAACAGGAGAATAGGCCTTGGGAGCAGAATGATGGGTGAGACCCTCCAGAGATGGCAACCATTGAGAGGAAGAAATCGTCCCCAGTAAACCTTCCAATTTATAGTGAACATTATGTTTATGGTATGGAATACTTCTGTTGGTCAGCTTGGGTCAGCTGCCCTGGCTTCCGCTCTTCCTTGCTTTAGCACCTGGCTAACTTGAAGCTGTAAAACATCTTGATCTTTATGAAGAGCCACATAACATGGCTGGCCATAAATGAAAACAAAGTGTCTTACCAACCTTGTTCTCATCGAATCAGGTGCTACAGTCTTCTGAAAAATACAGCTTTCCTGAATAGAAAGTGGATTCTGTGATTCTATGCCAGTGAAACCAGGACACAGGGTTTGTACCCCTACTGTGCTTTGGTACCAGGCAGAGGTGGTGTTGTCAATAAGCTATCTTGGAGAAACAAAATCAAGTGAAATTGCTTTCTGCCCTGTGCCACCTTTGTTCATAACAGTTTTCTTTGGCCTCCTGCATATATGTAATCAAACACTGCTGCTTTCCACATGCTACAGCTCACTGCTTTTACATTGAGAGGAATCTCCCTTAAATATTTGTTTAAATGATAACATCCCTTGAGCTCTTTATGAAGTGCTGTACAAGATTGCCTTTCATGAAAGACTCCAACATTTTTTTTTTTAAATTATTTGAACTGCTTTCCTGCCTCACTACCGTGCTGTGGGCCAGCACCTCCTTCTGCCAGGGTTGCAGGTCCTGCAGCTCAGGTCCTGCAGCTCAGAAAGCCAGTACCTGCTCCACAGGGCTTACAGAGACAGCCCTCAAATCATGTAGGCAGCTCCCAGAGTCACAGGGCAGAGTTTCAGTAGTCATATGGTTACTGTTCCAGAACTCAACAGCCCATTAACTTACAGGAATAGGCTCCTTTCAGATGCAGGAAAGCTACTCTGAGAGACATCTCTTTCTGCTGGTACCCACATGCAATGGCTGAGGCTGGAAACACAGGGATGCCAACACTCTGCAGCTCTCACCAGCCTGGAGAGTGAGGCTGAGGCTGCTGATACCTTTCAGTAGTATTTAAATTGTAACTTCAGAACCTGCAGTTCTGAGCATTTTCTGAGCAAAAACCTTCAAGAAACAAAAACCCTCACTCTCTGCTATTCAGCTGGATTCTGCAAATCTAATAAGGACTCACCATCCAAAATAAAAAGATTTTTATATTGCACATGAAAGAGAGGATTCAAACTCTTCCCTTAGCAGGCCATTTGTTTGTATTTAATTTTAGCCAAAGGCAGACTCTTACCAAAGTATTGGTTATATTAATGTTATCTGTTTAAAAGTTTGCCTGAAATTTTCAGTGTTTAAGTGATGGAGAGATACAGTCCCTCTCCTGCATTTCTAATTCCACTTTCTTTCAGCATCTTGATGAATCAGATATTGGCAAGATCTCCATAGTCAACATGGGTTTGGGTAGAAATTGGATTACTCACCAGCTAAAGTAAGCACAAAGGAGGTAATTCATTATGCTGTTTCTTAGCTATAATTGAGGCTCATCTCCCCATTCTAGGTTCTGTGTGGGTTTAATCACGGGACTTAAACAGGGGAGAAGTACCAGAGCTTCTTTGAATCATTTTTATTCTTGTCCCAGCTCTTTATCATTAATTACATCAAGGCGTATTTCCATGGAGACTGAGAGTGGTGCCATCAGCCTGCTGTCCCTCAGGTCCCCTTGAAACCTTCACTTGCTTTGGTAAGTGCTGTGCATCTCTGGAGGGTCCTTGGGAGGGAGAGACAGGCTGAATTTTGCTCAAGATCCTTCTTGTTCTAAGTGCAAATTTGAACAGATTAAATGAAAAGATAGAATGCTGTTGGTGAAGCTGGGGGATCAATTATCCTTTTCTGGTGGCTGAGGATGATTGCAGAAACAGTTTTGAACATCAGGAGGGCATTGAGTATTACTTTCCTCCCATGGTGAATACAATATGTGGAAAGTCTGCCTCAGACATCCTTTTCCTTTTTCCAGTCTGAACTAGAAAGACCTTCTTGTACTTTTCTCTCCATCAGACAAGGCCATCACCAGCAACATGGATGTAGTATCATAGTTCAATAATTTCGAATCAATACTTCATTACTTTGCTCTGTTCAGAGGAAGCACATTCTGCTCTGAGTGGGTATGTGGAGCCTTTATCCAGCTCACATCTACTCAGCCATCTTGTGTCAGGGTCAACTCCCTCCTTCTCATTTCCTCACATTCTTTATTCACAATATCTGGCATAGACCTTTGACATTGAAGCTGTCTGAAAGTATTTGCAAAATAAAGTTCTTAAATATACATTTTAAAAAAAAATTTCTTGCCTGTACTACTCAATCTGAACAGCTACTTGGTAGCATGAAAAGGCTCTCTCTTCCTCTCCTTCCAAGCTTTTGCCTTTCAGTAGTAGCCCTTGCACAGCTCCTACACTGCACATGGCTGCACTGGCCCCAGACTTTCTATTTCATGAGAACTTCTGAAAGTCATACCATTGTCTTTGTACACAATTAGATCAGAAAGTTAAATTACAGAAAATTTAAGGGAGCTGCATGATCCTGAAAATGTTGCTTCAGGAATGTCCACGTCGCTTAATTCCAGAAACAAAACATTTTGGTGGTTCAGAACTGAAACTTGTTCAGTTTGAACTGAACCAAAACCTCTGACTTCCTCTCAGCTTGACGTTAATCCATGCCCTCTCTTTTCTGTTCTGGTGCCTCATGGGAGCTTGTGCTTATCTACAGTACCTCTGGCTCACCAGCTATGCTGCCTGCACCCATGAGCTGCAGCAATCACCCTGCTGTGTCTCTCCACTGGAGGTGGAACAGGCTTTTCCACCAAGGAACAGGCTTTTCTCTTGTTTCTGCACACCTGTAATGGAAAGCATTCACCCAGTAAAAGGACTTTCATTATGTGACCCAAAGCACTGATGCAGAAATTCCACCTCCTCCTGGAAGCCCTTGGAAACCTGAGGTAAGGCACTGAAAAATGCAAGACTGAGAGAACCCATCAATGTACCATGACCTGAAGCTCCTCCAGAAGCAGCAAGTCCACTCATTTCACGGTATTCCTGCAGGGGCTAGAGCTGCCTCCTGGACGTGATGGGACTCTCTTCCCAGACTCCACCCTCATAGATTTGGATAAGGGACTTGAAGTGTGACGCCCCACATCTGCACTGGCTGTCCTACCCACAAAACCAGCCATGCCTTTCTGCTCAGTAAGTTCTGGAGGGCTGTGGACAGCATAGGCATGAGGCAAGAGCTGAGCCGGGCACAGTGATCACTCTACTGGGCATCCTTGCAGGGATCTCTGATGTTTGTGTGGCCAAGGGCTGCTCAAAGAAGCATTGGTTTAACTCAGACGTGTTTGTGCAGCTTTATGAGCACTAAAACAGCGTGAGTCCAAATGATTAACAGTTGTTATTTATTAGGTACAATGCTGCCCAGTCCTGGGGCTGAACTCTCCAAACCAAAGCCCAGTATATACAATCGGTCTTGCCTCTCTCCAAATAGCGCCCAGCATCAATCATGGCACTGTAAATTGTTTACACAAAACTGCAGACATCATAACTTATTAAATAACTCTCTTGTCAGTCAGATAAGTAAATATTTCAAAAGACTGTGAACACCATGGCAAGCTCCAACTGCCCAGATCAGCTCCAAATGGATCCAGATTAACAGGGGACCAATTTTGCCTGCCTTTGATCTTCCTGCTCCAAACTTGGTTGAGAAGGGATCTGAAAACAAGCCTCCCTAAGGGAGGTTAATGCAGTTTTAAAGATGCTCAGCTTGCTGTAGAGGTAACAGGAGGAAGAAAACCATGCAAACTGTTTGCAAAGAAACTATCTCCTGAAGCTGTAAATCTGTACTTTTAGGAGTCGGAGCCTCCCCCTCCTCCACATTCTCCTTGCTTAGCCCAGACAGACAAATAAGGTGGATGCCAGCAAGAAGGGGTGAAGCATTCACTCTTTGGGCCATATCTAGAGACCACAGTGATGGGTCTCTCACACTGTAGGTGAAGGCAGATGATGGTAGTGCCTTTATGCAACCACCTTGCAGTGCAGGCAGCAGTCCCATGGGCTTTGCATGTAAGGAAAGGAAAGGTGTTTGCATTGCCTCCCACAGCTCCATTGCCTGCCCATGATAAGTTACCGTGTTTTTGAAAACACACCATTTCACAGTTGCTTCTGAAGCATTCAGCCCTCTATTTGGTTTAGGGTGTTGTTTTATGAGATACTTCTTTCCAATAATTTCCAACAATTATTTGGGATCTTTTCCCTTTCAGGTTCACTGAGTTGTACCAGTGCACCTCCTTTTCAAAAGAGATCCTGTTACAAGCAGGAATGTGGAGTTAAAAGGGCCTGAGCCTTTGCAACAGGAATTTGTTTTGGAAGCAAGCGAGTTGGAAGGAAAGGAAGTGGGCAGTCCACCAAGGGCTTCAGCAGGATTATCCCACCCTTTCAGCAAGTCACAGATGGGGCAACTCATGGGCTGGGGCTGAGCTTGCTTCCAGGGGAGGCAGAGACAGACAGACCACACTTAGCAGCAGTTTTCATACAGCACAGGGTCTGGTTGTTGTTTGAAACCTAATCTGAACAATCCCCTTGGGAAAAGACCTCACTAGTGTGGTAGCTACCACAAGTGTTGAAAACCTACACATGGGTGCAGCTGACTGGCCACTGCTGGTGGTGAGTTGCTGGGTTGCCGAGGAGGGCAGTCCTCCATGTAGAGCCCCATTGAAGGCCATGCACAAAGTTCATTATCAGCTGAAAACTCATTGACTTGAGGCTAACCTGATGCTGAGTCATTGGCTTAACTGTTTGGCATTTACTTGCTTGGTACCTGACTGTGACCTCTTTTCAAGCAATTCCTTCAATAAGATTTTAATTCTTTGTCTTCTGAGTTACTTCAATACCTCCTGCCACTTGTGCATCTGGCTTGTTTTTTTTAAATATATGTTTCTATGCACTGTGTGTATTATTTATTTAATGTCAGAGGCATGTGTGAGACTGTCCATGTTTGCAAGAAGGCAGGGTTTTCATCCCAGGACTACATCAAATGCTGCCAAGAGAGCACAGTACAGATATAAATAAAACATAGGTTGTGGAGACAAACTGTCGGTGGTTCTCATCTCCTTAAGTATCTGTTTTTGTTTGTGTGCAACGATACTTACTGGCACTCCTGCCTCAATGTATTCAGTATAAACCAATGAACAATTACGAAATCAAGTTTAAAAAAAAGAGTAATTTCATACTCAAGTGGGTAGATGCAGAGGCGAGATAGGAAAAGGGTGCAGAGGTAACTCTGAACATTGACTGCCATCAACACAGTCAATATCTTCACATCCTACAGGTTCAGAGTGGGTTCACACATGGCAGTAAATGTTTGCTAATTCCTAGAATTAGCACACATGATAGAAAAGGAACAGAATGAAGTGTATTTAGAGAATCTGCCAGAAAGAAAGGCACTATTTTTTAAAACAGCTGGAAACGCTCCAGCTCTTGTTCCAGATCCAGCTCTAGCCTCCAGCTGTGGATACTAACCCACACTAACACAGACACCACCTGAGTGTCACCACTCTTATGGGCTACACACGTGTACAGCATTGTCAGTGAAGGGGATGTCCCAGTGTGCTGTATGTACCTGTGGACACTGCAGGAGGAATATCCTCCCACCACCTGGAACCCCAAAGCCCCAGGACTCCCACCCACTCACATAGCCCATCACAGCTGTGTCCCCTCTCCCATGCTGGGGGAAGGGTTGACCAACCAAGCACTGCCTGCCCCTGGATGGCTGCTCTGCTGGCTTCTTTCTGAGTAGGTGGTGTGTTGGTAACTATGCTACTTGAGGCTTTTTTGTAAGCTAAAGGTGCAAATGCAGCTGTCTGTGTGTTAGCATTCCTACTGACCAGCACTTACAATGGGAAGTTTACAAGGGGGTTAGATTTGCCCTTATCTAAGTGCATTTCTTTTCTTATCTTCACTGTAACATGTCACTGTTTTTTCATCCATTAGTAATTTTTTCCCCCTCTTAACATTGTCTCTGATTTCTGTGTCATGAGGGGGAGTATTGTCAGATCGCATTCTCATGATGGGAGAGGCAGAAAATCCGTTCTGCATATCATGTGCCCTTGGCTCCCAACACCACAAAGGATTTCTTCAAGCCCTGCTCATTATCTTGTTTCATACTTTAAAAGAAAAACTAAAATGCTGGTGACAAATGGCCTCGTTTATCACATTTAATTGACTGACTGTTCTTTTAAGCCTCTGAAATACACACTTTGGGCCAAAGCACTGGAAAAAGAACATACCATTTACCCTGGTCTGCTGCCAGGTCACATTAAAAAATGTTCAGGAGGTGTTTCCTAGACCGGTACGTGGAGCACTCTTTCTCCAGCAGTGCATCTCCAGCTGTAGGATGTGTTACTCTTCGAAAAGGTGACTGAGCAATTGCATCAGAGGTAAATTTTATCCTTTCCCAATTGCACTAACAACTTTACTAGAAATTTGCGTATGTGCAGCACAAGGCCTGTGCCCTCCGCAGAGGGTAGGACCTGGCAAAAGGTACAATGTCCATGAAATAGAAGCAGACATTCTGGAGGTGGCCAGCAATATGCAGAGCTCTTACCACTGTGAGCTCGCTAATATTTATTACGGTAGCAGAACTGAGTTATATGCACTGAAAGGGAGGCACCTTGCTCCTAACTCGTGCTTCTCAGCCCCTCACATGTTTTGCCCTCTGCTGCAGCAGAGCCCCTGCGTTGTTTGAAGCCCTGTCTCTGCCAGCCCATATGTGGCCTTGTGGGACCACAAGAATTGGGTCTACAAAGCTTTCCCACAGCGGGACCCATGCTCCCAGTGGCTTCTCCCCCCTCTCTCTGCTTAGCGTGGCACAGTCTGCAGCTCCCACAGTCCCAGCCCTGTGGGTGCTACGTACTATGTCACCCCAGGTTTCACCTGTGGGGTAATGTGCTGGTTTAGTAAAGCCACAGCGGGTCTCTCCAGTAGCCGCCTGTGTGGCCGGCGCCGCTGCTCCCCACCCCCGCCCCCCTGCCGTGGGCCGCAGACAGGGAAAGAAAAAAACCAAGTTTTAAAATGCCCTTTCCAGTTGAGATAAGGAAGGTTTAATATAAAAACACATGAGAAACTGTTGCAGCAACAATATTAAGAAAGAAGTAATATACAGAAAAAGGCAATACTGGAGATAAAGAGACGAACCGAACACACACGCGCACGCTGAAACTCCAGACCCGAACTGCTCCCCCGAGAACTGCTCCCCCCAGAACCGGAACTAGCCTCCAGGGCAGGACGTCATCATGGTATCGAACAGCTGCACCAAATTAACCCTGTCCTGTCTGAACCAGGACAGGTAAGTGAGCGCACTCTCACCTCAGTACCCTTTCCTCCTGGTCTAGACCAACCCTGGTCATCCCTTTCATGTGCAAGAAGCAGAAATGGGTTTAGAGTGAAACTGTTATGGGAAGGGTGAACCCATTGCAAAGTTGTATCCAGAAGGTGTCAATACTTCCAAGCTGACTAGGGGAGTGCTTTGAATGGGACCCTGGGTGGCTCCTTTCATTCGGGAACTTGCCAACTCTTTCATTGACAGCTTGGGCAGTGGAAAAATAGAGCAATGTGGTTTTCGCAGCTGTAGCAGGTGTTGCACTGGCTGTGGGTTGCAGGAATGACAAACTGGGGATGCCCCTGAGTCAGGTTGGGGCTGACTTCCTGAGATGCTGGTCAGCTCCAAGGACCTGCAGGTCATGATGGGTCACAGGCTGATTCAGTAACTATAATGTCATACTGTTGCAAAAGAAAAACCCCAAATCCACTGTGTAGTACATAAATAATAAAAATATAGCATGCAAGACATCTCCTTTCCCTCTGTCCAGCTCCCCTTTTTAGTGTGAGACTTCACCGAAAGATTTTTTATGGATGGGGATGCTATTCCTCAAGAAAGGTGTGTTCAAGTATGTGCAGGAAGACAGGCCAAAGAAACTGGGTTTGATTAAAGAAAAGATGACTGAAGGGAGAAATAATGGCTTTTGGGCACATAATGGGCTGAGCAAAAAGAAAGTAAATAAACTGTTCTCTGTCCTTGCTGTAGATAGCAGCCATATGCTAAAATTTCAATGAGGGTGTGTAATGAGCCTGGCTGGGAGGGAGTTAAGAAAGATTTAAGATATATTGAAGAAATGTTGCTAATAGTAAGAGTAGTAAAATGCTGACATACTTTGTCTCAGGAGACTGTGGAGGTTCTGATATTGGAGGTTTTAAAGAACAGGTTATCCAGACATCTGTAAGGACTGATCTAGGCATGAGGTGGAAGGATGAAATGGAGCGAGCCTCAGCCCCTGGGGAACCTTTTGCATGACATTTTCATTGTATTAATATGCACATATGTGACTTCTCTTATAAAGTACTAAAACCCATCACCCTGGCTCTAAATAGTCCCCAGAATAGTCTTGACTGAGCCTGTCTCCAGTTTGAAGATGCAAAACTTTTGGCTCCTTTCCCCATCCCACACCCAAACAAACCTGCTGCAAAGGGGCCAATGAACCCCAAATGCACAGAAATCGTCTCCCCCATCCTGTCCTTTGCTATCCTGGGAGCCCCAAGCTGGAAAAGGCAGTTGCAGGACCTTGTCCCAGGAGGTGCTAGGGTTCCCATGCTCTGGGAGAGCTAGTCCCACATTCCTACTCCTCCCCACAGCAGCACACACAGGGCACCCAGAGCACATGCAGGGCACCCTAAAGCCCAGCACCACCCCCCACAGCTGCTTGCCCCTAGGGAGCCCCAATTCCTTTGAAGCCACAGCCACCCCATGCTAAGCACTGGGAGACTTGGTATCACATCCTAAGTAAAAGATTGACACAAATCCTGCTGTCCTGATTAGCAGCCCATCTAATCCTCATGATGTCAGCAGGGCTTTGCATGGCAGGATTTGGCCCACTGCCCTTGTACGGGCACTGCCCAAGAGCTTTGGGTTTTTTCCCCCGCCTTCTGGCCAGTGACGGGCAGGAGGAGGCTGCAGGTGTGAGCCTGTAGTAGAAGCCTGTGCTAGGGTTTTAGCCACACAGCAAAATTGACTGCCAAGTTTTGTTTAGTTCAATGGTAAAATGGGACAGAAAGGTGTTTCCTGGAGAATACAGAAAAATCCTACTGTGCAATTCCTCTTTAACTGCACAGTATATATATATATACAGATTTTATTGTATCTATGTATATAAATATATGCATTGCAATTATATTGTTTTCATGCTTCCTACAAGCACAGTTTCTGGGGCTAAGACAAGGTACAAGTGGTGGCAGGAGGAAAGGGAAAGATGGAAGGAAAGGAAACTGCCACAGGACACAGTGGCTCTCCTCTAACCCCCATTTTTCACACTAATGGAATGTACCCGGTGACTGTTTCTACTATTTAAGGAAAAAGGTTCCTATACAAAATCCTGTGGTTTTGAAGTGATCCTTTTATAGGCATAAAGATATTTTCCACATCCTTCTATTTGATTTCTTTTTTTACGCAGACCTGGCTACTCAAATAGATACTTGAAGAATATAATACACTAGAATCAGACAATTAATTTCTATTCTTGGTACTGGAGATCAAATATCCCACCAGTTTACCACATAAAGCCATAGGGATGCAAACTGAAGTCAGTTTAGCTGTAGGGCAGTGCAAGAAAGAGTTAAATTTAGTCCTATACCTGTCCCAAGGAATTTTGAGCTGGCAATGCCCCATCACAGAATTGAATGTGTTATATGTTCTGCAGCAGGGTCGCCATAGCCACAGTGCTCCCTAATGAGTTTTTTACTCTCATGCTTCTCAACAGTGGAGAATATTAATGGCATTTGTTATGTCTTTGATTTTGAATAAGATTATCTGCCAATCCTGAGTTAATAACACAGGTTTTTAGGGTGTGTATCCTAAACAACGGTGGGATGCAATGCACAAGCTGCACCTGGAGCAGGGACCTGAACACTCATCTCTCCTGGCCCAGAAGTGGGAGATGTGATATTCACATCTGTTTGGGCCCAGAAAACAGTGAACACATCCCACATCCTGGATAGCAAGTTGCCAGCAGCAATGTGGGACAGGGAGGTGACATGGGGTTTCTGGGCTGTGATTGTGGGCACTTGTGTGGGAAGGCTTGACCAGGCAGCATGTGTCATGTGCAGGGTCTCAGGTGGGAGATAGCCAGATCAAGGGCAGATGCTGAACTTCTTGGACCAGCCAAATGCTGGAACGTGAGGAAGCAAAGCAAACCTTAGGGATTTACAAGCAAGCCTACAGCTACCTGAGCCCCTCCTCAGGCACCAACATCTTTGGGGGTATCTGAGCACAAGTGCTAAGCTGGGGGCCTGAAAGCAGAGTTACACAGCTCAGTGCTTTGTAGGGACCAACACAATCTTTAATTTATTACTCCAGACTATACAGTCATATACTGTACTGGAGAAAGCTTTTCTGCACAAAACTACAAAACAAGGGATTTACAGAGCCCCAGTAGCCTCTCAATGCCAGATGTCTATTATCTCATCACATACATATGCTGCGTGAAGATGCTGGCGCTAATACTTTCCTTTACCACCGCAGAGACACGCCTGGTACCACCAGTTTGTGCCGACATAAATAACAACCTGTCCAAGCGTCTCCCCTACAAGTGCTGGAGGAAGGGGGAGGGACATATGTTTCAGATGGAAATACAGATGGGGATCATGACCTCAGTGGCTTCAAGTGGTCTCAATGTGACCTGAGTGAGAGTGATTCCTCCATGAGCTGCATTGCATCTGGCTGCTTGCACACTTACTTTTTCTGTGAAAGTAGTGGGGCTGGTAATAGAAATGACAACAAAGCTACTGCAAAGCAGCTCAGATTCCCAGTATATTGTAAAAAACATTAACCTGCTACCTGGTCCCCCATTGACAGGTGAGGCATGTTAACTCATTCTCGCTTTAAAGTGATGTAAATGTCTGACTTCAGAAGAATAATTCCCTATTTACTCCCATACCAAATGAGTGGAAAATGCTGAAGCTGGATTTTGGACTAGTGATACAGGTATCATCTCTCCAGGCTTTGAGGACTCTCAACTTGAAATCATCTATGTATGAGGCCACCATGGAAAATTATGTGATCCAAATACGCTTCCAGCTCATCTAGAAGGAATGATTAAGGCCAGGCCTAAGATATATTGACAGAATGGAGATGGAAAACTAAGTTCTGCCTGCCCACAGAGGGACAAACTCATAGCACTCTCCCAAATTGTGGGTGGTCTATTGTGCATCACTCTAGTCAATGAGAACATTACACTCATATATGTAAACCTAATTTGAAAAACCATTATTTAAACTGAACAATGAATGTATTGTAACCTCATCATTTGCACACACTGTGCCTCAGCCCTCCAGTTCTCCCCAGTACATAGTAGCCTATTCAAAATCCTGCAATTTTATTTAAAAACAAGAATGCTGTGGGCGTAAAGTTAGCACAGAAGTACACAGACCACTGATGACTCTGTTTTCATCCACACAGAGCATAAGGCAACCAGATGATTTATTTTTATTGGCACTACAGGCAGACAAGCTTCCACTATTATAAAGGAGAGAAGTGTGGGTTGGCCCAGGCTGTCATTCAGAGCGTGCCCAGAAGAAAGATTACAAAACCCAATTCAGTAATTGCATCCTCCTCAAGGATGTATTGCAGAGGAAAGCCAGGATCCCCATTTCTCCCATTGCACTCAGAAACAACCAGGAGTGCTCCCAGTCAACAAAGGATTTGGACTGTTGTTGGTTTGTGTAAATGTTGTGGCATGTCACAGGACATCATGGCTATGTTGCAACTGAATAAAAAATGTCCAACTTTATTATAAGATCTAAACACTGTGACCAAAAAATGTAAATCCTCTATAAAGGTGCTGAGACCTGGTGCCACAAATCCCTTTCCCATATTTTGGTGGGGTGAGAGCAAGAGCAAGGTGGAGCATCTCTGCTTGGAGAGCTGCAGTCTGGGGAGGCTCACCAGCTCCCAGGGAGGTTCACCAGCTTCTCTCCTTCTCCTGGGTAGGCTTAGCTCCACATGGCCACTCCAGTGCTTGTCAAACCTGTTTGCAATCCCTCATAACCTGCCCCACTGCCTGTCTTGACTACCTCATTGCCATGCTTCACCTCCTGCCTGCCATGAGCAGGAGTGCAGCCTGTGATTATTCTCATTTTTCCTGTGACCACTTCAGCAGGGATGTCTGGTGTACAAACCTCACTGTAACAAATCTCCCTTTGGGTGTTTCTCTCCTGGCTTCTAAAAAACAATCATTTTGTGATCTCCTGGGCTCTGGAATTAAGCGGACAAACTTTGATGGATTTTCCTACTCTTGCTGGTTTGTGGATAATTTATCCAGATCCTACACTTGAAGGAGACTTTAATTATCATGCAAATTATATTTTTACCCTGTTCCTCTGAGATCTCAAGTGGGAAATTGTTGGGTTTTTTGGTATTAAAGATTGCTAGAGAATTCTAACAAGTAGAAAGGCCATGAATATAAAAGACTGATCAGGGATGAGCATCAAACAGCAGTAACAGCTCTGCAGAATTGCTCCATAGTTTTAAATTTCAGTGCTGGGGGACTGTGTGCCTCCACAACTGTACTCACACTTCTTGGACGGTAGCATCGTACTTTGTATGCCCTTCTGCTGAGGACGAAACAAGGCAGCTGTCCTGCAGCTTCAAGGCCAACAATCAAGACATTCCAAAGAAGACCAAATCATAGTTCCACATACACATGCACATGCTTTGGGCATGTCTGAAAAGCATCTGCAGTCGAAAGCAGAGCTACTTGGAATTTTGTGCCTTAAAAATGTTCTTCCCAAAATAAAGGCTTTTGTCATTTTTTTGTGTGTCGTTTGTCACAGGAAAATGTTGCTTTTGAACAAGTTTCTTCTGGTGGATTTAAAAAACAACACATGTGATTTAAGTTTTCAACTTTTTAAAAGTAAAATATCTTGAGAAATTTGGATTTCATTTGTTCATCTTTGGTACCAGGTACCTAACAACTCAAAAAATACTACAGAGAGTTCTTTCGTTTTTTTCTGCCTTGTTTGTTCCTCACTTTTATCTCCAAAGCTTCTGCAGCTGCTCAGGTGCTTCCTGCCTTTCTCACATGCCTTGCCAAATCAGTTCACCTGACTGGCACCAGGACCTCACCATGAATACTCTTCTGGCACAGTCTGCATTTTGGAAAGGGGTGAGCATCTCCCCCATGCCAGCTGTGCAAAGAAGGAGCTGTACCCTAGGCCACTCATGGGCATTGATGGGACACCCCAGGTCAGACCCCTGCTCGGGTTCTGTGTCCAAGGGCTGCTCCTACACACCTTCTTCTCCCTATTTCTCAGCCAGAGCTTAGCAAAGGTCTGAGTTTTCTTTAGCTGGCCGCTGGGCAGACTTGGTGCTTTCTGCTGCTGGCATTGAAGATCAAGCCCCAGAGGTCAATGTGCTTTTCACAAAGGAATCTGTTTGGAAATTGTAAAGATCTGAAGGCTCCCTCAGCCAGAAAATCAGATCCAGCTTACCTAAACGTCGAGTTATCTGGGCTGGAGTTAATAAACACCCTGGGACAGACAGGAACAAACAGTGGCGAAGCTGCTCATAGGGGCCTGTGAGGCTGTTTTTGTGCAGGATCTGGCCCTTCACACTGCCTCAGCCACTGCCTTACAGCTCCCGCTGCCCTCTCCAGTGGCCAGTGTTAGCCTGGGCAAAGGGCAGCTGGTGCTGCAGACAGCCCAGCTCATGGCATATCCTAAACCTATGGGGACTTCAGGGCCTTCAAACGCCTCCTCATCAGGACTGGGTGGAAGTGGCTGGAAGAGCTACATGTTGCCAGGGCCAGATGGACAGACAGCACAACTTCACGAGCTTTCTCTAGGTAGGAAACGCAGCTAGAACATCTAACTGGTTATTTGTACCTGTCACCCTGCAGGCCAGGTCCCACTGCTGCTGGGCTGCCAGGTACTGGGGGCAGAAAACAGACTGTCTTGTGTTCCCAGGGTCGTCCTACCTGCATCCGGTGACACACAGCCCAAGTGCTTGTTTCCTCCTACTCCAGAAATTACTGTAGAGGTGGAAAAAGGTGGATTCTGCAAGGAGATCTTGATATGAGGTAGCTCTGAATATGCCTAACTGCTCAAAAAGAAGTCCCTGCTTTGACTGTACACCCACCTCCCTGGAGAATCCCACACATCTTCTTTCCCTGGGCATGTGCTGCCCAGTACGTTGTCTAAGCATCACCACACTAAGCTCAGAGTTTCTTTCCAACCTGGGAGTGGAAGGCAGACCCCCCCTCTACATGCCGTGCATTGGTTCTGGAACTGTCTGTGCAGGCAGAGCTGTGCCCATGCCATCAGGAAGCCATGTGGTGAGATACCTAGCCTTGGAAGAGGGGAGAGGGACAAAGATGAAAAATGCAGAAAACACACTGAAAATGTGACTCCCGGTTGCCATGGCTGTAATCATCCTTGCAACCCTGCACACTGCCAGTGAAATACAAAGAGAAGGTTGTTCAAGGCAACCTGGGCCTTTGTCATGAGGATGCCATGGCCTTCAGAGGATGCATGGCGGGATGGCAGGTGTTGTGAGGGGCTCCTTCTGGCAGACAGGGGTTATGGCAATGCTCCTTCCCACAGATGTTTTAGGGCCCTGGCATGACTGGATTTGGACCCCTTCTGCTGCTAAGGCATTAGTATCCTCAAAGCAGAGAACCCACCACTGCACCTTCCACTCCTGTCCTTTTGGACTTCACGCCACAAAATGGGTGCAGTGGGAAGGGACGTCCAGAGGTCATCTTGGGACTCAAGTCACCAGCCCTTACCCTGTTCACCCATCCCTTTCTAGTCAAAGATGAGATTATTCTCTTCAGCTGCCAGAGGCTGAAAAAAATATGACTCAGATGTGGTTTTGTACCATTGCAGTTAGATTCTCTGTCCTGTGTAGGGGAAACAATGAAAGGTGAAATCCCTGTAGGGAAGGATTTGTGAAATTCTGTGGGAAATTGGTATTACAGATAATTGTTTCCTGCTGAGAAGATCTAAGAGAACTTTGCAGAAAAGCTGCCCTTTTCAGCAATATCCACTGCAGCGCACCTAGGCACAAAAGTCTGTCTCTAGCATAAATATGTTCTGCTGCATATATTCCTGCAGCACCTGAAATCTAATATTGGTTAATTCCACTGGGATTTCCTTTATAAGAGACACCATAGTGTCAATTATAAACCTGTTAAATTGCAAATGAGTTGAAATGGTGAGTGCTTTGGCCTCTGGAGCACAAAGATTTTGATTCGTAATGGTAGCTGTTAAGTCTTACCTGTCAAAAAATTGTAAGGAAAATTTATTGACTATCAGAACAAAATCTCCCCTCCTAAGCAGGCTCATACTGCCAGAAGGCACCAACTTTGTTTCACAATGCTTGGCTAAGCATAAAAAAGACACTTATGAGAAGCTTCGTTTTTTTATCTTCCCAGTATTTTGAGAATATGTCCTTTATTTCTCCCTGTTGAAGGTACCCCATTAAAATAAGCCAGCATTACTATAATTCATGTAATACTAGCTTTTACTATTGTACACAGTCATGGATATTCTTGTACACATCCAAAAAAGTCCATTTTTTCTCTAAGCCAAGACACCTTTGCTAAGCTACTCTGAGCTGCAATAGTGTTAACAGTGGATGGGAGAGTGTGTCCTCAGACAAGCTCTTCTCTTCACTCTTCCACGGAACTTACTCAAGCAGATGGATGGCACTTGCTGGACTGGATACTGCTGTCCATTGAATGAAGCCCTCTCACTAAACTGCTTCAGACAGCTCTAAACTTGAAGCAACAGAGACTTTGACCTAGACAAAAGAAAACTTCTGCTTATAATTATCACAATCAGAACAAATCCAAGACCACTGTGACTGTTTTGTTAATAGTGTGCTTTGCTGCTCCTAACCTTTGCAAAATCTGTGTATCTGGCTCTCCAGAAATATTACTACTTGGACCTATTTCATATGGATTGTGAAGGATAAAGACATTCCTGAAAGCTCACTTGCCAGCTCTGCTGCTCTGCCAGCACCAGTAATTTGAGAAGGAACCATGGTCCCTTTGAAATACGGATCGCAGCATAGCTGGAGGATGGGGCCCAGCCAGATACATATGCATGGGAAGATCTACAGAGATTCATTTTCTGTCCCACTGTAGCCCTCATCTTCCCTCTGCTGCTGCTCTGCAGTTTTTCTGCCGAGGACACATGTAGGCAGAGAAGACACCAAATATCATCTTTGAGATAATTTCAGAAATATGCCTCCACATCAGGTTCTCCTCCTGATTGTAGGAAAAGGAACCAACAGCAGAAAGCTGTCTCAGTAACATCTTTATGAATAATTAGAGCATTTTTTCAGGACTGAAGGGTGCTGATGGCATCTGGTTTAACATGATAAGCCTTGTCATCCCACATTTACTGGCTATCAGGTCAGCTCATCTGTTAGATTGGTATAGTGACTCCCTGACTTCATCAGGAGTGAATATGTTACATCAATTAAGTCTTTTACAGTCCAGCATGGATTTAGGTAAACTACTGTAACTGAAGGGCTTAATGGGAGAAACAGCTTGTGCATGTATGGCCGTACCTGAGACATATTTAAAAAGTGCAAATATCTGTTACATGGACCCCTAACTACTTTATCAGACAAGAAGAGAAACCTGGAAAAGCTTAATGATCTCACAGCAAGACATGTGACTACAGTTGAAAGACGTCTGTCAGATCACCCAAACCGCAGCTCAGGCTGTGGGAAGAGGTGCTGCCATCCCAACCAATGAGTTCCCAGCATGGGCACCTCAGCTTGGCATCTACCCCAAGAGCTTCCTGGGAGGTAATTGGCTTTTTCAGGAGCAGGGTGAGTAAGCTGTAGTAGAAGAACAACTACCCTCTCTCTTGCTCCCTGTAAGTTACTGGAGCTCAATAACCAGTTTTCTGTAACTATTTTGAGCTCTTTCTTGAGGAAAGAGGCATATGGACAGATACACTCCGCAATGTAGTAGAAGCATTGGTTAATGGAGGATTTTTGTTCCACGTTAGAAACTACCTTAAGTTGTTCTTGTACAGCTTTATTGATGGGTGGCCGTATAAATGGCTTTGAGTCTGGCATCCTAGTACCCATCCAGCTTCCACACACGCAGCAGTTTCCAGACTGCAGAGTCCCCCTGGCTCTGTTGTTTCCTGTCAGACCATCAGCAGCAAGGACAGTGGAAGAGGGAACATCTGTTTTCTGCGATGGGTATGTTCATCACATCTATCCTGGACCCCTCTTAGGGAGTGGGAGAGAGTGCTACATGGGGGAAAACGTACTCAAGCCAGGCTAGTGGCAGCTTCTTCCCTCATTAGCATAAAGTCACCCTTGTGCCACGTTCGTCATGACTCTCTGGCTGCAAAGAGCCAACCAGAACCACTCCATGCTACAGTGGCTGTATGAATGAGGAAGAGTAGCACCAGCCACACTTTGAGCAAGAGCAGCTGTGGTTGTCGAATTCAGAGTTCAGGGCACAGCCACAAAGCATCTGAGTGACCCTGAACACAGCCACCTCATCTGCAGGGCACACAGAGAGAGGCAGGAGGCAGGCTCCAGTGGCCAAGACCAGCTAAGATGGCAGCACCTGGAGTCACCCCACTGCAGAAGTCCAGGTTTTTAAAGAGTTTCTGAGAAGGTACAAGGGGGAACCTAAGTCCTTAGGCAGCTGTGAATCGCTGTATCAGATTTAGGCACACAAGTGCTTTTTTGGAACTCATCCCAAACACTTCATTGAGTGTTGCATTAACAACAGCCCAGCCAGAGGATAAGCAGCAACAGAAATGCTCCAAGCTGTTCTTTTAATGCATCCTAGGATGTGAACAAATGGTTGCTGCAGAAACAGCTGTACTGGGTTATGGTGTCATTGCCCCAAGCTGTTTCCTTCGTTTCTACAAGGAAACACCCCTCAGCAGAGCTTTCCTCACTAACTTTGCTGCAAGATCATCAGCCTATTGCACTCCAGAATCCTAGCCAGGCTAGTACCACTTCTTTGGTGTTGAAATGGGTTTGTAGCTCTCACTATCCACACATCTGACATTGTTACAGAGGAAGATGGCTCCTGGCAGGTAGAGGAGGACAGCATCTTAAAGTAGTATTGTTATTTCTGTAGAAATTTTTTGTCTTTCCTTAAATATGGAGTGGCCACTCGGAAGGACCTGAGTTGTGCACTGAGCTTTGCAACTTGCTCTTCAGCTTTCCTTCTGAGGATGTGTCAAGTACCTATATGGCTTGTGGTGCTGCTCAGGACCACTAAGTTCATGTTGAACAGAGGCTCTTCTAGGAATGATGGGAATGAAAAGGTAGGGCTGTGTGTGTCATTTTTCACTTCAGGCAAGTGTACTCTGACTTTGGAGGATACATGGTCGCAGGTGCATACAGCCTGCAGGGAATAACAAAAGGCAGAGCTGAAATAAGGAGACTCATTTATATTTTAACCTTCTCCTTAGCAGCCTGGCTTCTCTGATATTGTCTCCCTGCCTGTAAGTTGCACGTGCAGGGAAGGGCTTAATCTCCTTTCAGCAGCAGCTCGTTCAGAGGCTGGCTGGCTGCTTCTTTCCCAGAGCCTTAGTGAGGACAGACAAGGCACTCCAAAACAGCTTGAACAAAGGACTGCCTTCTAGGTTCAGGTCTTTTTGAGGTGAAGGGAGGTCTTCTGAGGTCCCATCCTATCTGGGCAGGGGCATGTGGGACCCCCAGAGTAGAGATTTGACTGTGGGGATGACTGGATTTGGGCAGGATGGCAATGTGATTAAAGAGCATGCATAGTATAAACGTCTCACAACACCCCGATCTTTAAACAGCCTGCTTCCTAAGGAGAGCCTGTATGACACTTCTGTATCACAGCTGCAATATACCCAAATATCAGGGGTGAAGATTGAGCCAGTGAAAGAAAGTATGTAATAAATTAAGGGTTCCATGGTGGCTGTTTTTGATCCAAAACACAGGAAATATGGTGAGGTAGAGGTATAATTTCCACTGAGTCTTCTGGAAGCCCTCTAGTGAATTGGGAGCTGCATAAATTGTACAGAACATGCCTCAGAAAAAAACAACCTAGTAAAATGCACATGAATGCCTTTTGGTTAATCTGAATGAGGCTTTGCCTAAAAAAAAAATCTTCTATTGTTTTGATGCTTGGTTACATTTTCCCTCTGGTCCTGGATAGAAGGAGGGAAATGGAAGTATTCAGCTTGGCAAGAAAAGATTTTTATATGAGAGCTTGGATCTTCCAAGCAAGATTTCTTTGTAATATCAGTATTAACTTCTACAAGATGATTAATAGATTTCAATGACTTTAAACCCCGAATACCATCCCTACAAACCTGCAAACCTTTATGATGCAGGCTGATGCTCTGGTGTTGGTGTGGCAATCCTTTGCACAGTTGCTATAACTTAAAGTTTCTTGAACAAAACCATGTTTCTGTAATGTTGCTCAGCTACGTTCTTGGCAAAAGTACTTTTCCAAAAAAGTGTCTCCTCTCCAGTCCCTCCAAAAGAAATTTCAGTGGAGACCAGGTGAAAAACAGGAATGACAGCAGTATCTGCAAAAGTGCATACCCCACTGTAAAATAATATGAGAGCAAATAAGTTAAATTCAAGACTAAAATATGCCTGTACAAGGCAAGTTTTTTACTGTGGGCTAAAAAAAACATCCCCGCTTTCTTCTCTAAACCCGCACACCAGTGGGTGTGAGGAGGAAGGAAAGCAGCTTGGTGAGCATGACTCTGTGCAACAGGGATGTTCTGCACAGCTATATTTTTCTTTTTTTGGATTCCTACTCAAAGAAGAGGTGGATCTGTACCACCCCCACAGATAACAGCACACTCCTTGTGTGATTTCATAATTTGAAGTCAGGCATTTGGGGAATATTTTTTTATGAAGCATGGATTTGAGTTATAATCCTTTGACCTCCTGGCCCATTCGAGACATCTGTGACATGTCATTGCTCTCTGATAACGACTCTCCACGCTGCCTCTGCCTGCTGCCATGGAGGTGAGGTGCTCCAGGGCTGCTGCACGTCCCTGGCCTCACTCCAGAGCTCTGAGATCTGTGTAATCTCCAGTGTCAAGATGTATTTGGATACGGAAAGCCGTGACACTCTGGTATATATCAGCTAGATAACAGGAGCATCCCCTCGCCTGAGGAGACAGACGCCTGGTGCTGGGTGTTGAGCCACTGAGCACCCACCCCTCTGTGGGCTTTCTGCCTGCTCTTTAACCCTGGATGGCAGTCATATCTTCAAGGGGCTGTTGTTTAGAAGATAAATATAGTTTTTCTGGTTCAAAAATTACAAGCTATTCTCACATCTTTTCTCTTTAACGGAGAAGAACTGTAATTTCAGCTTTTTGGGTGAGGCTTTTTGTGGGAACACACTGGCATGAAGGGGTCTTGCAAACTCTTGTTGAACTTTCTGAGTGCTCCTGTTACAGACAAGCCTTTCTTCATGCTCTGCCCCTGCTACTGTGCTCAGCTTCTCTTATGAAAAAAACCCAACCTACTATAGATAGTTTTCTCCCCTTGATCTCATAAAACCAGCTTATGTAAATCTACAGGAGGGTGGCAGTATTTCAGAAAGGACAGTGTTGCCTTTTCAAACCTAAGATTTAAAAATTAATGTTACCACAGCTAAAAGCTGAAATCGGTGAGTTAAATAGCTATTACTTATGTCCTTATGGAACTAATAAGAACTATGCCACAGAGCATTTATAAAATGCCTTTTTATTGTGTGCTGTGGTTTTGTACTAAAATGTACCATTCCAGCAATGCTTCTCCCTCCCCAATGTGAACCTGTGCTCCTCAGGGAGGGGCCTGCTGCAGATCAGTGTGATCAGTACCCAAAGCCATACTGCGAGCTCAGCAAGCGTTGTGGAAAGGGCGGTCCCTCAATTTTGAAGCTATGTTTATCTCCTGCCTTCTAAAGGCAAGCAGGAGGACTATCATGCCTACAGCTGGTCCACAGCCTAGAGCCACCTGTCCGATCCCTATCCTGCTGCATGTCCCTGCCTGGCTGTGCACATGTTGCTCGGCACCTCCATGCCTCTCTAAATGGCAGTGACAGGGCTAGGGGAATGGAGTAACCTGCTCCCAGGCAGGTTTCCTTTATTTTCCCACTAACTGCAGTCTGGCCAAAGCCTTGAAGAGTGTAACCCCTCCAGACTCTATTTCTTGATATTTACCGCTGTAACTATAGGTTCTTTTGCCATCGGTATATATTTTTGTTTGTTCTTTATAAACCTCAGGGCTTCACGTGTATCTTGCAGCACTGATTTTCACAGTCTAGCTGCATCAGTGGAAATAAATAAGAATCATTTTATTTGCCCTGTTCCAGCTAATAGTTTATACATATATATGTTCAGGAAAGGGAGGAGACACTCCCAAACTACCTCTCCTATTTCTGTATTACTTCACATACTTTTATCATCCTTCCCCTTGTGCATCTCCTCCCCCACGTGCCCTACTATTTCAGACTCTAATCTCCCAAATAACGGGCTGCTTAGCACACACTATGTGTTTGCAAGTTAAATTATCTGTACCACTAAGGATATGTTTGCAGCTGTTTTGACAAATAAAGCTGCACTTTTTTTCTTCCAAAATAGGTTTGCAATTAATTTCATTAAAAAGGTAAAGAATTTTTAGCTAACACTTGTGGGCAACTTGAGTTTGCTCTCATCCTTCATTGTAACTCCAACAGGTTAGTACCTGAATTTGCCACAGTTAGTCTGGAGTCACAGCTGGATGGTGCTGAGGTGTAGCCAGAAATCTGGTGGGAGGCCAGGGTGGATCCTACTGCTTGACTACACCCACACTGGATATCAGGCATGACCTGATGGGCTGCTGAGTGTTGGCTAGGAGCTGCTGAGCACTCACAAGTAATGGCAAAGTGGGCATTTCCCTGGAGTTCATCAACATCTTGGGGTAATACATGAGATCTGACCAGGGACTGCTCCTCTTTTACCTTATTTGAAGTTCGTTTTCCACCAGCACTCGTCCACACCATGACGTTAATATGTTCCACAGATCTTGCTAACCCCTCCTCTTTCATTGGAGAAATCAAACTAAAACCTTTCGTATGCTTGGAAAAAGGCCACTTCACAGTTGCACATCTCTCAGCCATGACCTCACTTCCCACTGTCTCTGAGACTTCACCCCTTAACAAAGCTGACATCATCACTAGCAGGAATGACATTGTGGCAGTCACAACTCAGCCTCCATGTGTACCCTCATGGAGATTGATGGAGCTGCAATAACATCTGTACTGTGCCATCTGTGTACTCTTGTACATAACGCATCAAATCTATATTACTTTATTTATCAAATGCAAGGATTAGCCTTCTCCAGAGTAGTAAGCATCCAAATTTTAAACTAGGAAAAACAGGATAGATCCAAAACCAATATGCTTTGTTCTTTTATGTAACTATTCCCCCTTCATCTTTCCCTGCCTTTGGAGACAGCCCTCTCCCTCCTCAGTCTCAGCATCTTGCTGGGAGGCCAGCTGGAGATCCTAACCCTTCTCGTGAGCTTTTCAGCTGAATGACTGTACAAATATTTTGGTTAGGAAACTCTCCTGAAAAATGAGGCCTAACTGTTCTGTTCCTCAGCTGGGCGACGGCAGTAATTACTGTGATAACTTCCCATCTCTCCTGGGTGTTATGATGAGAAACTCGTTAATATTTTCAGAGTACCTTGAGCCAAGTCCTTGAATGAAAGAGCTGCAAGGATTGTATTAACGACATTCAGCACTTCAAAAGTTTTTGAAGCACTACTTAACTTTCCCAAATGTAAACCAGCTCAATTCTGAAGGGTAATTTGGGTGCCACACCTCTAGGCCTTTTCAGTAGTCTTCACAACATTCAGGAATACACATGATATGTGTTTACTCTTCCTCTGTGTTTACTAGTCTTTTATTTCTTAGTTTTTTTCCCCATTTTTTCCTCCCTCCAAGACACATTTGTGTGCCATACTTTAGGACTCTGAAGTATATCTAACAGACATGATAGTTGAGTCCTTACACCTAAAGGGAAATATTCTGCATCAATGCACTATTAGTCCTCCCCAGCAGTCTGTGGCCCAACACTTCACACAGATACCAACTGCTGTGTATTAAATTGTCCTTGCAGGATGGTCACCACCTGGCATCATGAACTGTTTTCCTCTATTCAATACACACCCATCCCATCTGCTTCTTTGGGTTGTTTAGGAAGTGATAAAGTAGTTCGATAATTGAATCCCTGAATACCGGGTGAAAATACACCTAAAGAAGCACCAAAGAATGGGAAAATTAAAACATTCCTTCTCCATGGCAATGCTTAGTGTTTCCCTTGATGTCACAATAAAATATCTGAAGCTCCTCTGTTCCAAAATAAAAAGAGGTGCCAATTCTATAAACAGGTGATTACTGACAGAATGGGTAATGTGACATGTTTTCTTGCAAAAGGGTAATAGCTGCTCTGGTTATGACTAGCATCTGTTCTAAGAAAGTTTAATATATCATGGCTGTAACATACCATATAGGATGGACAAGAGTAAAAAATAAGCATGGGTTTAATAGCACATCTGTGGCTAGTTAGTTATGGTAAACTTCAGGTATGTGGTGATTTCAGCCTATGTTCCTAAATACATTCCTGGCAACTGGATCTAAAACAAAAACTGTTACAGCCTTTCAGGGAATAATTAATGCACCTAGTTACTTCAAACAACACCAAATTATGAAGAAATCTGCTTGATTTAAATGTAAAAACCACTAATGCAGGATTACCTCCAGAAATGAGGCTCCAAGCCTGCAACAAAGTCAGTAGGAATGGCAGGAAAGCTCCGGCCCCAATCAGCAATGCTGATGATGGGACATAAAACATAAACAGAGGACTTCTAGTCAGGGAGGTTTTGAGGCCAGAGAGAATTATAAAGGCATAAAGCAGCAATAACTTGCACTGAGCAGAGCAGGACTTCCCATTCACTCATCACAGCAATGGCACGCAGCAGTGCTGTTGCTGAAGAGCTGGCTAGCGTGCAGCATGCCTGTGTGTTTTTTTTCTTTTCCCTTCTCTGTGCGTTAATTCATCTGTATTTCCCCCATCTGGCCTGTCTCTCTCATATTTGTGTGTTTCTGTTTTCCACAATTTCTGTCCATAATGGCCACTCGCTCAGACTTGCAGGCGCTGCTCTTCGTCTCCTGAGGAGCCGAGCCCTGGTGTTCCCTGCTTGCCCAGGCCCATGGACCCACTCTACTATGTCCTGCAGGATGCTGATCTGAACGTGACTGCTCTGACACAGGGGACAGGTTTGCCACTTGCCGGGTTCATGCAGGCCTTCTGTGCTCCTGTCCAGATACCTGACTTTGCTGCGCACGGCCAGCATTAGCTTTTGAGTCATGGTTTCTTTGCCCTTCTCCTTGCCCCGTGAAAGCCATGCAGAGCAGAAGGGCAATAACTGCTCTCTCCTCTGTTGCCCCATCACATCACCCTTCCCCATCACACTGATTTTCACATGACTCAGGAGTCCTCTGTGGCAGGGCAGAGGCTTTAGTGCTTTTTTCTCTTCTGCAAATCCAATTTGTATGCTTCTCTTGCAGCTACATTTAGCTCTTCCAGCCTTTTCAAGGCTGAAGCTCTAAACTGAGGTATGTCCAGCTACAGCCCCCTTCTCCAGAAAAAGCCAGGAGAGAGACATCTCCCCAAGGTAATCACAGGACCATGGTTTTTGCAGTAGTGCAGTGCTCTATAAGTTGTGCACATTTACGCTTGCCATGAAAAAGCAGAATCGCTTTCCTGCTTCCTCTGCTTTTCTTTATCTTTACCCTTTTCCTTGTAGTCACAGTCTACATTGCAAGCAGCCACCTGAGACCACAACCCCATTGATCTGGGCATGAAGCTAAGACAAAAGCAGAATCAACATCTGCCAAAGAGTCTGCTCTCTAACTGGCAGAGGGCAAGATGCAGCAGGAGCAAAGGGAGTCCCTGAAAGCCATGCTGCTGCTGAAGAGCACAGCACCTGGACTTCCCGCACCACAGACTAATGGCTTCATGCATTACATCAGCTCTCTGGGCAATCCTGCTTGGACACGGCTCAGAGCTGACAGCTGTCATCAGTCACCTATTGTGAATTTGGCCTGAGAGATACCTCAGATTGTCTCAAAAATTATGCAATTTGCTTTCCAGTGTCTGACCATGGAGCTATGTTTAGTTCAGGCTTTCAGGCTTTTCTCTGTAACAGGAGAGCTAGAAGCATGGGTGGCTGTTTTCTTTTTTTAGGAAGAAAGCTTTGCTTCTCAACTCGAGGCCCTTTGACTTAATTCAGGAGAAACCTTCAGTGACTGCAGGACTCCAAACAAATCTGCAGAAGTGCCTCCTTCCAAGGGTTGCGCCTCCCTTTGCTGTTCACAAAGTGTTCCCAGAAGAGATGTCACAAAAAATACTCCCAGTTGCAGAGGGGCAGCTCTGAGGTGTGCTGTCCTCTGCTTTTATCATACTCTGCATAGGCTGTGATCTCCTGAAGTCAAAAAGGTGTCCCTTTCCTGCACCTTAGTGTTGTTTGGTAGGTGATCCAGATTTCCTCCACTGGCGTGGCAGCTCCAGCCTGTGCTTCCCCTCTTCTCATCCCTTAAGGCCAGTGCCACAGCAGCTTTCCCAACACAGAACTGAGAGCTCCAGCAGTGAGAAGCTGCCCTGTGCAGTGCTTCATAACCACCCAATAGGGAGAAAAACTTTTTGCCTTGGGAAGAAGGGACGTAAACAGGACTGTCTCCTACAACTAAGGAGAGCAAACAGCTCAGAGCTGCAGCCATGCAGATGAGAAAATAATCCGGGATTTTTTTTTACACAAGCCAGTAGAGGCAGGTATTAAAAAAACCACAACTCCCAATTTGCCTGTCAGAGTCAAGGTATTTAAATAATAAACCGTAACTTGTGCCAGCATGGCTTCCTTGATGGAAAGCCATGCTACTGTCACACCCACAAGAAGTTGCTCTGTGACAAAACCTAAACTTTCTACTGACTGACTGTGTCAGCTACAAGGCTTTACCAGGGGAAAATATGGGTGTTTCCCAACCAGCAAAGCCATGAAGAACTCTGCAGGTACCCGGCAGGGACAGGGTATAAGGTGCTGGTGCAGGATCCTGCTGGAGGTTCCCCAGCTGCCAGTCACACTGCCGTTGGTGGATGCTTCATGTGTCAGCGGCTGCAGGCTCAGAGCCTTGCCGCTGGAAGGCAAAAGGAGATGTCTGTAGAAAAGCAGGTCAATGATGATTACTCCCAGAGCCCTAAGAAACTGGAGCACCAGGAAACCTGTACTCAGTTCTGGACTCTCCAGAACACTTCTCCCCTGACCTTAGACTCATCGTGTAACTTCACTGCCCTTGTTTTCCCGCTATTAACTAGACCACATATTGAATAGTATTCAATTTGTGAATGTGTATAGAGTGTTTGGTAGCCTAGGGCAGGGGTCCTCAAACTACAGCCTGCGGGCCGGATACGGCCCCCCCAGGGTCCTCAATCCGGCCCGCCGGTATTTACAGAACCAGCGCCTCGTCCTCGACCTGCCTCCCCCAGGGGCACCTCTTGGCTACAAACCGCGCTGCCGCCGCCGTGTCCTCCTCCTCCTTCTCCTCCGCGATGTGCAGCGGGCGAGAGGCGCGGGCATCTCCTCTGCCTGGCAAGCTCAGTCGGCAGCCTCTGGACTGCGAGGTCCAGCCAGCTCAGGCGAATCGCCAGAGCCTCGGCGCGGCAAAGTTCCTTCAGTCCCTTCTGGCCACCCTTTCCGGACTGTGTGGCCAGGCTCAGGAGGGGGGCAGTGGCATCAGCGAGGTGGGCGACTCCCCCATTGTTTTTTTCCAAACTATAGTCCGGCCCCTGACAGTGTCTGAGGGACAGTGCAGCGGCCCCTGACGGTGTCTGAGGGACAGTGAACCGGCCCCCTGTTTAAAAAGTTTGAGGACCCCCGGCCTACGGTAAAAGTCACTTAAGACATGGCGAGCAGAGGATGGGCGCAAGCAATCGCTGAAGTAAATGTCACAAACACCCTTCCGAGAGCCTCATTAAACCACCTCATTAAACCAAAACACGTTTGCAAACTACCCACCTGTTTCTAGAGGCCGAATAAACGACAGGGAAGGGAGAGGCAGGGGAAGCATGCCGCAAACAAGTTTGCGGGTGTCACAGTGAAAGCTACCACGAGAACCAGCCCTTTGGGTACGTGACCGGCTGCCGGCAGGCACCGTGAGCTTTGAAAGAATCCGGTTCCCCCTCCCTCCCTGGCGGACCCCAGCCCTCTGCCGCAGCATCCCCCGGCGCTGGGGCAAGTTGAGGTCGCTCTTTCCTCTCCGCTGAGCCCGGGATGCTCCGCTCCGGGGGAACGCAACGACCCCCCCGCCCCGCGGCGGGCTCGGAGCCTCCCGGCTGCCGCGGCCGCTGAGCGCGGCGGCCCCAGCCGCTACCCGAGGGTCCTGCGGCGGAGCGGTGAGTGGCGGCAGGTCGCGGAGAGGGTAGCGGGGAGCTGGAGGAGCGAGGAGGGGGAAGGTGTCCCAGGGCGGGCGGCGATGCGCGGTCACCGAGGAGGAGGAGGAGGAAGGGGGGGGGGGGTTCCCGTCCCTGCACCTGCTCGTTCCTCTCTGTCCCCCCGGTCTCTCGGGGGGCTCCGTGCCGAGCCCCGGGAAGTCGGGTCGGTGCCGCTCGCCGGAGCCGCTCGCCTTCACTTAGCGCCCGTCGCCGCCGGGCCCTGCGCCCGGGACTGGGGGCACCGGCCGCCACCCGGAGCCGGCCCCGGTTTGCCGGCGAGCGGGATGGGGCACCAGGGTCGGAAAGGTCGGCGGCCGCCCCGCGGGGTGCCTGTGCCCCTTCCGATAGTTACACAGCAGTCGGATAGATCTCTGCGGTTATTTCCCTTTTGGTGGTTGTTTTCAACCATGCGCTGTTGCAAAGGGGACCGAAAAAAAAAAAAAAAAAAAAGGTGTTATGTCAGAAGGGGATCTGTGCTGTTATGTCATTTCATAATTGCCTCGGAATTACAAATTACGGCCTTAGTCTGCCGCTGGATCAGTGCCAAAGGGCTCTTGCATCTACTAAGGGTTGGGTTTTTTTCTTTTCTTTTTTGTCAAGAGTTGCAAATAATGGCTTTTTTTTGTGGCATGGTCCCTCCACGTTAAGTTACTCCAGCTCAAGTCTTTAAGTGAAAATACGATGTTAACTGCTCTGAGCAGTCAGTCTGATCCACACAGTCAAGGCACTAAATCTTGGCTAGTGACAATGAGAATTGTGTCCTGTCGAAAAGTATTCAGCTGCACTGCTTTGCATAAGCTGAAGCATTTTCTCTGTGTTACTTTAGAAGTTCCAATTCTGCTCAGAAATGATGTTGCTCGTTGTGGGTAACAGACACATGGAAAATAGCAACCTTCCAGCTTCAAACTAAAGAATATCAGATTAATGACAGAGAAGGGCTTTGCAGTTCAGAGATGCAGCCGCTGCAAGAGCCTCAATTTGTGCCAGCGCGTTGTTTATAATCACAGAGGCTGGATCTGCCCTACCCTACTACACTCTTGCAGTTCTACCACTGACCATGATACCACTTGGAGCAAAAAAGTGTGATCCTGCCAGCTATTTGCGTTGCCAAGGATGCTGAGGGCAGCAGGAGTCCAGAGGAGGTCAAGGCGGGTTGCTGCTGCGGGGCAGAGGAGCTGGGTAGGTTTGTCCCCTTCGAGGCAGGATCTGTCCCCCTCAAGGCAGCCCCTAAGGTGTGCAACCAGAGCATGTTATAATACCAACTAAAATACCAATTGAGTCTATTGTTTCAAAGGCTGGACCCACTTCTGCATCCTCCCTTCCTGCGGTGATGTTCAGGATTTCTCCATGCTGCAACATGCATTTGCCAGCTCTTGGAAAAGACAGATCTTTCAGAGTCTGCCAGGCTGTATGTATCTAGTGGAATATTACAGTAGTATATTGTTCTTTAGATGCATAATTTCACTGGACTCTTATGACCTAAAAAGCACATAGAAAATAAACAAGGGCATATTGTTCAGTGGGGAGGATGGAGAAAATTCTTCTGCCTTGGCCGTTAGTTAGGGAAAGGTTACTTTTAAGTGTTTCTCCTGATTGTCAGAGAAATGACATGGCATGTGTGAGCTTGGTTTTTGCCAAGCAGGCTTTATTGGGAAGGTGAGGCATTTTTGAACTTTTTGGTCACCTTGGAACTAGTTATGAGTGCGTAGCAAAGTCCTGCCCAAATCTTCTAATTAATTTGGCCAGAGGCCATCCTAATTAACCTTGAGGGAGTTCTGGGGTGGGAGAGCTTGGTCTGAAACAATTGTTCTCTTGTAATTTGCCCTCCACAATGTGTTGACCAAGCCATGAGCTGCATCTCTGAAATCCTCTGAGTCTCTTGCTGAAGCCATTACGCCAGTTTATTTGTTTTCTAACAGATGTCATTTTCCACTTCTTGAGTGGAAAGGGTTATCTCATTTTCTGCAACCTTGTTATTGTGCTTTGTTTCAAGAGCCAGTGAACTCGGGATTGCTGGGGGAGCTTACTCACCAGTTCCAGCTATGAAGGAAGGGGCTGGTCAGCCTTTCAGCAGTCTTGATGCAATTGTTAAGATCTCTATGTGAACTGATGGCATCTTATCACATCTACCTAGAGATAACCCTCAGTTCTTCTAGTATTGGCAGTGCCTGCAGAGAACAAAAATCAGCAGCAGCCTCTTTGTCACCCAAGTGTGTTACAGTTAGGATATTAATAGCATTTGTCAGCCATAACTTGGACCATCTCAAATGGTGGGGCAAGGGAAAGGTTTTTGAAATCTGAGCTAGCTGAAAAAAAGAAAAAAAAAAGTGAAAGGCTGAATTCTGCTTTTTGAAAGTGCCGAGGGCCCTCTGCAAGTCACCAGCTGTGTGAGGAAGGGGGAAAAATGAACAGCCGTTTTTGAAATTTTAGGATGGTCCCTCTTCTCCTGTCGTGATGGTGGCTACTTGCCTTGTTGGTCCAGAGGGTTCATCCTGCTCAGGAACTGAACCACCTTTCACCACCTTGGGTTTACCTTACCAGTGTGCAGTCCTGCCTGGCACACACTGCCTCAGCAGCACAGCGGCTCTTGCATGTAGGCTCCTTCAGAGTCTGTCTTATTTTTTTCTACACTGATACATACAAATGCTACTTTGGAATTTATTTTCTGGTAGACTAAGGGATCGGGGGGGAAATCCTGCTGAGACTACAAGGCAGGACACACAGATGTAAGAAAGAAAGATCAAAGGCTTCTATAATACAGGAAGAAGCAGAGGGTCAATCCAGAAGAGAGGGCATTTGATTATACATACAAGGGTAATATAAAAGGGACAACAACACAGGGGAGGATGGTAACGTCTGGAAATGAGTAAACAAACAGATGTGTAAGACTATGCTGAGAATTTATTTACTCCAGCAGACACAATCCTTATCTCTTTGAAAGAGGAGAAGACCACACTAACTTTGGAACTCCCCTGCTCCCAGCCAGGTTTGTGAGCAGGAGAAAGTGGCTGTTTACGGATCTCTCCTCTGTGAGTCCTGGCCTGATGGGCTGGCCTGTCCTGCTGTGATTAGTAGGATGCTAATGTGTGTAATCCTTTTGATCACAGAGCCCAGGCCCTATAAGTCGTGTCACTGTCAGCTCAAAGAACTTCAACTATGTGATAGATCCCTTGTTAAAATTTTGTACTTCAAAAGATTTAATACAGTTATTATTGAGATCCTTTCTCTTTTGGGGGGTTGTACAGATGGAGAGCTTTTTGTTAAAAAAATGCAAACCATAATAATGATCCATGTAGTCCTAACATGGGAGTAGCTTATTAGCACTTTGCCTATAGGTATTTTAGGTGGGATGATTAGCTATTAACATCTTGATTTTAAGATGTGAGCAACAAATGTGATTCCATGTGCTTTGTTCCACCAGATTGCTCCTTACAAAAGTGTCATAAGCAGCGAGGAGTCCTAAAAAATATCCTCTTCTGCAGTTCCTTTTTGGGAGGGAAAGAGTTGGCTAATTATGCTTTGTTTAATAAATGTACTATTTTGTTCTCCTGTTGTGACAAACAAAAGCTGTCATTTGAGGAAATACACCATATGCTGCCAATTGGTCTAAGGACCGGTTATATCTGGAGCACAGAGTAGCAGTGAGTGCTCTTTAACAATTGCTCCTTCTCTCAAAAAAATATCTGGAAAGATTTCAATGGAGTAATGTGCTGCTCTGTCATCGGTGGAAGCAAGCTGTTGACATTTTGAAAACCGTCTAATGTGAACAGCAGTATCTGTGCATGCTTGGATGTTTCCTCTCTCCCTTTTATATGTTTGTGTCTATTTGGATACTTATGAGCCTCAGCAAATCAGTGCTCAGCCGGGGCTGGATTGGTCCATGGCAAATTTAAAAGTCAACCTCATTTTGGATACAAACTCCCACCCATGCACCATCAGACACGTATTTCAGCATTCTGTGAACCCAGTACTTGAACCCCCACATTACTTAAAAAAAAAATCTCTAGCATTTTTTTCTTGGCAAATCTGAGAAGGCAAACTTTGAAATATGACCTGAAACCTCCTAACAAACGGGGCTGGCAACCCCTGGAGAGCAGCCGTCACTCATTAAGGTCTCCCCCAGGAGATGTTTTGCGCTCTCTCTTCTGCCACAGTGGGTTTGCTGATGCATCTGCACTGGTGAGATACAGGACAGGAATAACTACCTTCTGAGAGTTACATAAACTCTTTTAAGACTTGCTCCTCTTCTCCTCCTCACTTCCTAATTTTATTTGAGACACGTCGTGTCATTAATTTATTCTCTGGCACAGTTCCTCGGTGATTTCAGTGAGGAGTTTTTGCTCAAAGAATGCAAAGAGGATGTGAGCTGTAATTTTCACTGTCTGTGAATCTCTGTGTTATAGAAAAAATGTGAACTCTCCTGCCTGCAGGTAATGAGTGTTAAACACAACAATTCACAGATTTCTTTTCAATTTCTGTGAGATGAATGGGAGAGACTGTCCTGGGAAGACATAAAGTTGGCTTATCTTCCAGCAATTACTTGAGCACATCTTCTCACGTAGTCAGCAGAGATGATTATACATTTAGCACTAGAGGCTTTGAAGCCCTTAGTGTGCCGGTGGCTGTAATGGGAACTTTCTTAAAGCTTTGCCTTATGCGTGTCTGTGGTCGGGTATGAGTTCTTTGGTCAGGACCCCATTCTTGTGCTTCTACTCAGCTCATCTGCTGCCTCTTCTCTGCCTGGGATCCTTCAACACCTAGCATATCTCTTGTGTTTCAGTCTCCCTATCCCTCCCATCCCTGGAGGAGAGGCAAAGTTTCTGTTCCTACTAAGTGCTGCTTGCCACCTTGCCAGGCCTGCCTGCCCTTGGCACCTCCTCACAGGTCATTGATGGCATTTTGTGATAAAGTGGTTTTTCTGCTTTGCGCAGTTGTAGTGAGAGGGAAAGCCACATTGTAATTCAGGTGAAGTGGCTCTTTATAAGACTGGGAATATTGTACAGAAGAGTTTTGATTTTCTTGGAAATGTGTGAGGCACACCAAGAAAACAGTACCTTTGGAAGGAAGAGGAAGAATGTCAAAATCACTTGGTTCTGTGCTTGATCTGCACCGTTCCTGATAGATCTTCATTTAGTCTATTCTTGAAGCCCTGTATTGATGGAGGTTTACAGCCTCCCAGCATAACCAGTTGTTAACTATCATCATGGCTAGATGATTCTTCCTGACATCTAACCTAAATCTCCCTAGCTGCATGCTAAACCCATCCCTTCAGTTTTCCACATCCATAGGGAGCAGGACAACATTATTGCTGCCTTTTAGTAGCGTGCCTTATTTAAAACTTGTTATTACCTCTCATTCTCTCACTCCTCCACCCTTTTCTTTCAACTAAACAAGACGACTTCTTGTACTCTCTTCTCCAGGAGTCACACTTCCTAAACTTTCTCATTCTTGTAAGCAAGTCACAGGGAGCAGCATCTTGCTTGAGGTGTGACATACAGGGCTGAGAGGAGTAAAGAGCCTGACGTGATGCTCTGGCTAGCGTATCTCCAGGCATATTTGCCTCTGTGTACCAAGCCCTGCACTAGTCTTGCTGTCTTCTCTCTTTGCAGCTCTAGCCCCAGAAGCTCTTTTGCCATACCGCTCCATTCTGCACTTCTGTATTGCATCCTTCTTTAACATGGTGCTTTACACCTGCTTGTATTGAATCTCAGTCATTCATTTCATGCTGGGTCTCTAATTTATTAAGATTTTATTCTAATTGTAATCCCTGAAAATGCTTGCAGCACTCCCTACAGATTTGTAATTGTAATCTTTATCCTAATTTACAAGTCATTAGTGGAAATACCGAATAGAGCAAGACCCCAGGCACATGTGTCTTTTCAGGTTGACATTGAATTGACTAGCTATTTCTTGAGTACAGATTTGAAACATTTAGAATTAAATTATACCTGAATTGTATTCACCTGGTTTGCATATAAGACTATCACATGCATCCATCAAAAGCTTTCCTCGTTCCAATGTGCAACTTCTACTGTTTTTTCCTCCCTAGTCACTAGGCTCCCAACTCCATCAAATAAGAAAGTTACACTGATTAGACTTAATTTGTTCTTCACAAGTCTGTGTTTTCTGTTTTCTCATGACTTTACCATGTGGGAGTGGATGCTGCTGCAGTGCAGGGCAGGAAGCAGGGAGCTGGAAACACCGTTGCTCCGCCTGGTTCGCACACTCCCTTCCTCCTGCTCTGCGATAAATCAATACCTCTGATAAGTATTTACAACTGGGTTGAATAATAATTTGTCTGAGTTGGTATCAAAGCCAGGCTGTTTGGTCTATGGTACCTCAGATCTGTCTCCTTCCCCCTTTCGTTTGAAGTTAGTTAATATGCTTGCCCTTCGCCCATCCTTTGAGAATTTCTAGGGTGTATTTACTTATGGCTTGGAGGTTGCCCTGGCTAGTTCCCTACTCCTTCCTTACTCCTAGCCTATGCTTAACTAAGTCCTGCTGAGCTGAATATATCCAACTTAGGTTAATATTCTCTAATCCTTTTTTCCTGTGTTCTAGACTATCTTTGTGTTAAATATCTAATATTTGATCATAGCGAACATTATTGTTGAAGGCTCTTCAAGCACATGCATTTTATCTTTCCTGATGGAGTGTGTATCTGCAAGCCAGTGAATGTGGTGGTGGTTGTTTCTGCAGCAGAGGGCAGGGGCACGGTGCACTGGGGTGTCTGCACACACAGCAGCCTGTCTTTTATCTGACTTTATTGTCCCAAAAAAGGTGAGATGATCAAGGTAAAAGCCTCATTTAATGTGTTTATTTTTAATAAGCTGTCTCATATGCACACATGCAAAACCAGAGTGAGAAAACAGGAGCAATTACAATGACCAAAGACTTAGATATTCTCCTGGGATGTAGCCCAGGGTTATATTTAGACTGAGTAGTACCATCTAGTATTAAAACTTCTACTAAAAGAACCTGTTTTCCATTGCTGTAGTCTGTCAGGCTTTTATCACTTGATCTGAGACTTTCAGGTTGTGTCTCTCTCTCTCAGGCTAGATTTATTTTAATATTATCAGCTAAACCAATTCAACCATTTCCAAGAAAAATGAGGAGGGAGGAGAGAAGGAATGTTGTTTTGCCCACATTAAAAAGGGAAAAGAAAATAAATCCTCCAGCTGTTTGATTGAGAGCTACAGTGCCATCATGTTCAGGAACAAGATCTATGGTGACAAGGCTCGGAGACGTCCGTGCATGTTCTTGGCAGACTTGTCTCTGTTTCTAGCTGCTCCATTTTCCAAGGATTTTTGCCTTCCGTCCATCAGCACCCTTCAGCCTCCAGTGCAGGGACAGCACTCATGCCCTAATCGCTCCAGCAATGTGTGGGCAGAGCATGCCTGTGTAGCCCCAGCACAGTGCCCCTGCCCAGGGCTGCAGCAGTGGAGCTGGATTGTCCCCATAATGACGGCTCCTGCTTTTTCCAGCTACAGGTGAGAAGAGGTCTTGGACCTGGGAGCAGAGAGCAGGCACAGAGGCGCTTCTGCTGGAAATGTAGACAGGACAGAAGGTGGTCAACAGCAGGGGAGTGAGGAAATTGGGGTGATGGACATGAACTGAGGACTGGTCAGGAGAAGCTGTAAGGGGTGCAGGAGGCAGGGTGGGCTAGTTAGCACGGTGGTGGGCTTTGTGGGAAGAGTGGCCAGACTGGGGGGACCAGGAGATGGGAAAGCAGGGAGGGGATGCCAGGGGGTGGTAGGAAGGACAGGTGGGTGTGGCAAGTGAGAAATGAAGGCAGCAGTGTGCATGGTGGTGAGGTATTAACAGAGGCGGGAGGGATATGGGGTCACCTGGACAAAGGTGTTGTTGCTGGATTAGATGGGCAGAGGGATGGAGGAGAGCATGGTAGACAAATTAATGCTCATCCCATATCTTCATTGTGTGGAAAGCTGACTTGTCACACTGGGGTTGATGTGCAGAGGCACTGGGTTCTTGCAGCAGCTGCTTTGAATGTACCTAGTTCACTTTTAAGGCTAAGTGCTTTAAAAACTCGGGTTGTAGACACTTCAGACTGCGCGCCGACTGGGCACCTAGAATGGAGAAGATTGTTTTCACTTTAGTCTGTCTGCATAAATATTTCTGTCTGACACACATCTGATACGAAATGGGAATAATGCCACCCAGACTTGAGTGAAGATAAACTAGTTTAATCTGTGACCCATCTAGATAAGACACTTTGTAATTCAGATGCCTGTTAGTAACTGTCTTCAGAACAGTGTTTGGATAGCTGCTGTAGATAAAGCCCAGAAAGACTAGCATCACCTACCCTGCACATCAGCTGAGGCAGGAGTCCTGCAGAATTCAGTAGCCTGAAGTCATGTAATTACGGACTTCATGAACTTGTTCATCCATGCAGGGTGCCTTGAGTTTGGCAATTCATGATGTTTGTATGCTTCATTTTGCAATATGAATCATGTTCCTTCGATGTTTTCTTTTCTGTGAAGTTGTACAGAATCACTTACAAAAATGTTACAAATATTTCTGTGGTGGTGGGCAGGGTGCATCATGCACAAGAAGCACTTCAGGGGTCGTATTCAAATAGCTAAAGGGTTGCCGCCTTCTGCTTTATTTCAAGTAGCAGAGGGTGGGAGAGATGTAACTGAGGGCAGCCAGGGACAGGTTCTCTGTCACTCCTGGTCTACCACCCAATATGTGGGCACTGTGCCAAGATGCTTTCTGGAACCAGGGCTAAAAGAAGGAGCATGCTGCTGGGCTGCTCAAAACACCATTCAGGGAGGATCCGATGGCATGCAAGCCATTTCAGAGCATGGAGCTGCTTCTGCCACTGCTGCAAGTGTTTATTTTTGTGTTGCAATTATCATCACTGGTACTGGTCATTGTACAGGTGGTATTAGTACCCCCCCAAAAATAATATAGCTTGATAATCTCTACCACTGAAAAAAACTTGAGATAAAGGCAGACCATTAACGGAAACCAGTGTGTTTTCCTTACCAAGAATGGGCTCCAGAAGGAGCTCAGAGAAAACTCTAGTACCAGATTTCTTCAGAGTGTCTTTCAGGAGTACTTTGGGCTTTTCTCAGGGCCAGTGATGAGATCACAAAATCACAGAGTTGTAGGGCTTGGAAGGGACCTCTGAGGATCATCTAGTCAAACCCCTCTGCTAAAGCAGGTTCACCTAGAGCAGGTTGCACAGGAATGCATTCAGGTGGGTTTTGACTATTTCCACAGAAGGAGACTCTACAACCTCTCTGGACAGCCTGTTCCAGTGCTCTGAAATCCCTGCTCTTGGACAGCGCACCCCAAGACAAGGTGCTCTGATGACGTTTCCATCTGGTGGTCCCATTGTGTCCAGCTTGCTGAGGCTTCAGGTCCCCATTGTGTCTGTATACATGGGGGCTGGTGCCGATTTCCGCCATTCAGCGGAACGCTTGTTTCTTTGCTTGTTTCTGAGAGTGCTGCTGAGAATTTTCCAGAGAAAAGCTTGGCCCCTGTTTCCAGTGTAATGTGGAGTTGTACCGGCTGACAGGGACAAGTCGGAAACACTGGCAAGATAGCAGGCATCCTCAGGAAGCAAACCCTATCAGAAAGCACTGATGTCATTGGCAAACAAAACAAATGAGTGCTGGAAAAACAAACTGTTTTCCAGCGTTGTTGATCTTCCCTCAAATTAGAAGGTCTGCACAGCCTTTAGTCTTTGGCCCGGTCTGACAGATTATTTACAAGACAGCACTGCAGGAATGGTTCTGTTACTCTTGCCAATCCAATTCCTTTGATTTTATTTTTTAGGTTTATATATCTAAGGGAGGGTGGGAAGAGTGTCCCAGTGCCGGAGCCAGGCTTGGAAAGCTGGCCAGCATCCTTGCGGATGTTGGGTGCTGACATGGTTGATGTCCTGCAGGCTTTGCTTGGGAGGTCTCTGATTCCCTGCCCCTGGCCAGGTCTGATGCAGGAGGACCGTACCTCCCCATGACTTCTGCACAGCCTTTTAAGGCATGTGTCCTGACAGCTTCCCAGCTAGTGGCCACCCACCACCACTGCTACCGGCTCCTGGGAGTTTGTGCCATGCGCGCTGAGCACTTACCCATGTGGTGGGTCTGGGGAGAGCTCGTTGTGGGGTTTGGTGCCAAGGGCACTGTTGCAGGCAGAGGGCTGCAGGCTTCTCCACGTTGTTAGTTCCCATTGAGGAGCCGTGGTGGGCACAGTGATAGCATCCCACTCCCAGCCAGGCTTTCCCACTGCCTGTAGCACCATGTTTTTTTCCCTTCCACATATGGTAAGTTTGCAGAGCAGGAGGAGACAGTTGCACCAGTTCCTCACAATGCATTTCCACACATTGCTCCTCACCACCAGTGCCAAAAGGAGCATCGGAGTGAACCCCATGAACTGAAGGTTTCTTCACTTTGCCTCTCTCATAGCACCATGGCTTCAGCGGGCAGCAGAGAGGGGGTTAAGCTGTGCTCCAAGCCAGCCTGACAACAATAACAGGAAAAGCACATTTCTTCCTTGCACCTGCAAGTGCTCTGATGGGCTTACTGCTCTTTATGGTCTTTCTCTTGTTAGAAGCTGAACACCTCTAACAGCCTGCTCTGCTCTTGCTCTGCTCTTGCTCTTGCTCTGCTCATACCTGGCTCCTTGTGCAGTCCAAGGCCGTGGGTGGATGCAGAATCAGCCTTTTAGGTCAGCATTCAAAAATAACCTGTTAAGCCTTCCATTCCTTCCAAGAGGGAAGGGTCCTGCTCCTCCCTGTGCCTGCCGGACTTACTGCTGGGTCGCTGACTCAGAGCACTTACTGGCAATTTGGAGTCCTGTTTCTAGCAAGGGATACTCCTAAAGTATCTTCGGCACGGAGCATTAGTTCTCTGTTTTTAAAGGGTGTGTAGTGTTACATGTGTGAAACGGGAAGAGATTCATTAAGCTCTAGAGACAAACTGGCTTAAATGCTCAGCAGGCTCTCAGGTTGAAAAGCCACTTCTGCAGCGTTCCAGGTTACCAGTTAAATTGTTGTTCTGCATAAAAATTGTGCATGTTTTTCCATGCTGTGGGTTGTCCTCAGGCGAGCGCCGTGGCTGCTGTGGGCAGCGGAGGGCAGAGGCAGCTGGAGGGTCCCTGCGTGCCTGGGAGTTGCACACCAGGCTGGCCCAGAGCAGCCGGCCAGACCTGCTCCACAGCCTGCAGAGCATCCAGGAGACAGGGCGCGAGCAGAAAAGGGAGGTGCCACTGGATAGGCAAAAAGTGGCCATCATCTGTGGAGTGCTGCACCACAGAAACTGGTTTATATTCTAAGCCAACCCGTCAGCTTTTGTGCTATGTAGCCTATATTAGTATGAAAGAATATATCTTATTTAGCACCAATAAACACATAGCAGCCATCTTGATAGTTGCTCCATCTCAAGTAAATTATTGTAAACAGCAGCGATCAGAGTTCTCCCTTCCTTCTTGCCCAAGAAGAGCACTAGAGACCAGTGTGTAAAATGCAGATCTTTGCTGAGACAACCTGCTTTTGAGTAGCTGTCAATGCTGGACTTCTATCCCTCAGGTAGACCTCCTACTACTGAGGATGCAAAGTGCTCGCCAGGCATGTTAAATGAACTCTTCATGCAGGGAAAATAATCTTGAGTGTTCTATGTTTTACATAACAAATCTATTCCTGTGTGTTTCACTTCTTTACCCACCTTTTTTTTTTTTCCTTTCTTTCTTCCGGTAACACAGTTCAGTCAAGGAGGAATGTATCAGAATGGGTCTGTCGTTGTGCACAACCTACAGAACAGATCATTACTTTCCACTCATTTTAAAACTGGAAGAATGGGCATTCTGTAATTGCCGTAATAAGCTGCGAGAGTACTATAGACAATAGAGATTGTTTCCAGCCAACTAATTCAGTTTTCTGAATCTTTAGTCAGTGCAGAATTGAGGGCTGCCACTGGGAAGAAAAATCTTTACCGTCCCAGGTCTTGGAAATCATTGAGACACAATAGACAGGAGCATCTCAGGTTGTTTCCGGTAATTTCACACAGTGGAAGTATGCTGTAAAAATAGAACGTACCTGAAATCTTAGGTTTTCTATTACTGTAGTTGAGGATTACTGGTTTCCAGAAGGCCAACACAGGCCAAAAAGAAAGTAATCTCTAAAAAGGACTGTATTGCATGATTTTACCTGGGTTTTTCATGTGGTTGCATAATTCATTTTTGTACTTATCCATATTTTGTCCTTGTTCATGTCAACATTTTTTCTTAACTGGAATATTCAGAGCTGCAGGGAGAGGCACATTGCCCTGTAATCCAACCCCTCCTCCTGCAGCAACTTAAAAAGTAGTACAGAGCACACCTTTCTATGACTGGAAAAATGATGTTTTTTAAGGAAGTGCCTGACTCAAATTGTGGGCTTACCTCCAGTGCAAGGATTTTTTTGAGACCACTTAGTGAAATCTGAAAGCTGCAATCACCAGTGAATTCTTCAGCAAAATGAACTGAGTCATCAGCAGCGCAGCATCTGCTGCTTATCTGGGTGCATGGAGGTGTATTGTCTGGGGAAGGTCAGCACATGATTCATCAGCATCTGCATGCACTTTACTTCGTCTCTTTGTTATAATGGTGGAAGACTGAGGCTAGGGGATGAGACTTTTAGCTTCAGCAACTCAGCTGATCAAAGGTATCTTTCCTTGTTTAAGGCAGCTTTCTGTTTGTTTTTGGTTTTGTTTTCCAGTGATGGGTCCTGCTGGAAAGAGCTTTCTGATGGCACAGCTGTGAGTGAAACCAGCACAACATGTTCAGTGTCGAGGATCTCCTGATTTCTCATGGATACAAATTGTCAAAAAATCCCCCTGTTTCATATGAGAACAGGTATGATGGATACCGGCATGAAATCGCAGGGAACAGATCTGCTCAGAGAACGCTGAATGGGTTTGAGGCAGAATTGAGAGCTGGGGCCTACAGCAAGAAACCTCTGGTGAAAACCAACTCGAGCAGCACTGAAAGCAGCCATGGGAGCCAAGGGAGGCAAGCGGGTCCTGGTTACCACCATGACCATCAGGGTTTGTCCACTTTTCATACTTCAGAAGGGGGGTAAGTTTCAGCATCATGCCATGGCTTTGCTTTCTCTTCCATTTGGTCCTGACAGATAACTAAGCATGACCCTAACCCATGACACCATCTTCCTGTGATCCTTTCCTGCTCCCATACTAGTGACCATTTCCATTCACTGCAAGTCCACACAAAGCAGTGGCACATCCATTCACCTTCTGATACAGTGAAGCCTTTGAGAATACTGGAGTGATTGGAAGTGGCCAAGTGTGGGAAAATTTAGTTTACCAATGTGGTCTGTATCAGAAAGGGCTTTCTGATGGGCTTAGAAAAGCTCAGTCCAAATACAGTAAAAAAGAGGGGGCAAAAGCTCTTTCTTTTCTTCAGTTTTAAAAAACTGTACCCAGCTTCTTCTGCTACATACACACCTTTGTTTTTGCTGTAGATAGAGCCAGCTCTTGGTGGGTGTTCCTACACACACCGAGGACTTTCTTAGTTTTTTTAAGGCCACTCTCATGGAGTAAACATGAGAAGGTGCCTGTGCGTTTCTTTTTAAAATAGCTCCAAGCCAGTGGAAGCTCTTGTCGTCACTCTATAAAATGTGCTTGTACAACCGTGACTTGCTTAATGCGGAGTACGTGCGCGCTGGGGCTGGGGCAGGCTGGGCAGGAAGAGCTGTGTGTACACACCGCTGCTCGGCCATTGTTCTGCGGCTATTTGAGTGCTGCATATGAACAAAGGAAAGGGGCTAGAGCAGGACTGGAAGCCAGCCCAAGTGTGACGATTGTTTAGGAGGAAAAGCCCCTTCCTCTTGCTGAGTGGGCTTGAAACTGAAAGCACGGCAAAACGCTACTGTCTTAGGAGGTTGTCCTCTTACGAAGACCTTCAGTTACACGTGGCAAAGGCATGTGTCCCCTGGCTGCTGGGCTCGTCTGCTCTTTCCCTTCATATCTCTTCCCCTTGCAAGCCTGTTTGCCTGAAGCGGGAATGGCTCCTGGCTGCCAGCTAGGATAATGGGCAGGAAGAGATGTGAGCCCTGTAAAGCAGTAGTAGGGCAGCAAGTCCCAGCTGCAGTGAAGGTCCCCAGGTGGAACCATCCCTTCTGGAGGAGGGAGAGGACACAGGTTTAAAGGTAATTAGGAGGATCCTTCATGGTGTGTTTTGGGTGAAGTAAACTGGACAGCAATAAAGTGAGGAAAGATACTGAAAAAGAATAAAAGGGAAAAAGGTTTTGAAGGAGGGGAAGAGAGTGTGCAGGGGTGCCAAGGAAGATAGCACTTTGCCTTGGAGCTGATTTTACAGTGTTGAGAAAAACTGGTATGAGGAAGATGTGGCTGTGCAAGTCTGGAAGCTACCGCAGTGCTGCTGCTCCCATGCCCTCTAAGGCAGAGCCTGCATGGGGGCAGGGGGGGACTGCTCCCTCCCTGCCTTCTGTTTCTCCAGGTGCACCCACAGGGACTTGCATGTCTGCCCCATGTCTCGGGTGTGGCAAAGGTATCTTGACAGGCTTGAGAGGTGGGCCCATGCCAACCTCATGAAGTTTAACAAGGCCAAGTGCAAGGTCCTGCACCTGGGTCAGGGCAATCCCAGGCACAAATACAGGCTGGGCAATGAGTGGATTGAGAGCAGCCCTGAGGAGAAAGACTTGGGGGTGCTAGTTGATGAAAAGCTCAACATGAGCCAGCAATGTGCAAGTGCAGCTGAGAAAGCCAACGGTATCCTGGGCTGTATCAAAAGAAGCATGACCAGCAGGTTGGTGGAGATGTTTCTGCTCCTCTACTCCACTCTCATGAGACCCCAGATGGAGTACTGAGTCTGGCTCTGGAGCCCACAGCACAAGAGGGACATGGACCTGTTGGAGAGGGTCCAGAGGATGGCTACAAGGATGATTAGAGGGCTGGAACACCTATCCTACAAAAACAGCCTGAGAGAATTGAGGTTGTTCAGTCTGGAGAAGATTCTGGGGAGACAGAATTACAGCCTTCCTGTTTCTGAAGGGGGCCTACAAGAAGGCTGGGGAGGGACTTTCACAAACGCCTGTAGTGATAGGACGAGAGGTAATGAGTTCAAACTGGAAGAAGGTAGACTTAAATTGGAAATTAGGAAGAAATTCTTCCCTCTGAGGGTGGTGAGACACAGGAACAGGTTTCCCAGGGGGGTTGTGGATGCTCCATCCCTGGAAGTGTTCAAGGCAAGGCTGGATGGGGCTTTGAGCAACCTGGTCTAGTGGGAGGGGTCCCTGCCATCACAGAGGGGTTAGAACTAGAGGATCTTTTGATGTCCCTTCCAACCTAAACCATTCTATGATATGTTGGCTACTAGGGCAGTCTAATTCTAAAACTACATCCAGAAAACCTATCTTCTTTATAGTAACACTCCTTTTTAAACGATCTTCATTTGTCATGGGGTACTTTCCGTATAATCATTACCCATGTAGCCTTTTCATAAACATTTGTCTGCTGCTGTTATCCTGGTTGCTACCTGCCTTTCTGAAATCAAGTTGTGAGCAAAACTTTACAATGAATGTTCTGGGTGGAATGACCTTCATTACCAATTTAACCTAATAGGTTCAGCTTCTGTTTAGATGTTCAAGTGGGAGGTGATGGTTCATCTATGGATTAGATTCAATGGCTTTCAGAGGAGAGTGGAGGCTACCATAAACACCAGTCTCAGACCCTTAATTACCCCTCACACAGTAGACACTAACTCTGCCTCTGCTTTCTAAAAGGCTGGGCACTGGGCATTGCCAGTGATTAGAATCTGGCTAGCTCAGTTCTTGTGGGCTTGAAAACCTTCAAAGACTGATACTCCTCAGCCTTTCTGGATAAGTTGTTCCAGTGCTGCACTGGCCTCCTGATGAGAAAGTGTTTCTGAACATCCACTCTGAACCTCCCAAGCAGCAATTTGTGGCCATTCCCCTTCTTATTATACAGTCTGGCACTGCAGAGGAGAATTTGGCTCCATAGTCTTTCCTTGGAATATTCCAAGATTTTACATTCTAAAAAGTCTCTGAATGGGAAACTGTCAATTTTCTCAACTGTTCCCAGTGCAAAAGTACTAAATAACACCTTCCATTCAGCTCTGCATTTTGAAATAAAACCAAGTAAGGACAAACATGAGTATTAAAATCTGATCGTTAGGCTATTTAAATAAAAGCAGATTTCTTTTACTATTCAAGTTTCCCTAAAACACAGGTTTCTATGGATTTTGTAGGGCTGAGAAGCAAGCTCTGCTTGCGAACAGAATTTCCAGTATCACAAAAAGTTACCTAATTTTTTGTTCATTAATTGTGTATTTGTATGCTTTAATACCAATTTTTGGTAACTTTAGGAGACTGAATTTCACTATTAGAAATCCTACTGAAAAGTAATCAAGCAATTGTCACACACAAGATTTCTTATATACCTAATATCATGTTAACATGCTTGCATATGCATCTAATCAGAACCAAATTAAACTGGATTGCTCATATAAAACACAAGCCTTCAAAGAATTCTTAATAAGTTTTTATAGTAAACTATTCATCGCAAATTATTTACTCAGCTCTAATAACGAGTAACAAGCTTTACTAGCAAATCTTATAGTACCCCACAAAGCTTGCAGTCTTTGGTCTTACAAATACTTGCCTAGTTCATGGTCAGAGTTAAAGTTTTCGGAAATTACAATAAATACTCAATTATAAACATCAAAAAGAATATAGTAAGGAAAAATATTTCCTCTAGATTTCCAGTGCAGCTTTTGGCTAGGTATCAAGTCTCAAAAGCTCTCCTAAAACTCTCCTAAAACATTTCCAAATGCTTCAGTCCTATGTCTCAAGTCTATCCACACACGTATCTACACACATTAGTTGTATATGCTCCAGCTGGACTTCATGAATTTGAACCTGGACATCAATAACTCAAAGTTACAAATATTAAACCTTGCATTTTTCTGCTATTTATAAAAAGCAGCAAAAGCTGTATTTCTCATTACATCGGATCAGTGTTAAAGGAAAAAAAATTAGCTTAGTTTGACAAGCACTTAAAGAATACATGGCAAATAATTCTTTGAACACTATTGTGGTATAGGCAGGAACCTTGGTTTGTAAAGTATACAAATCCTTCTTGCTATATCATCTTTTCTCCGTGCCAAGGCATGCCGACTAAATAGTTTTACTTAAAGAAACATGAACAAAATGCTGATTATTTCTAATAAGTAACAGAAAAGTCTTTTCTGGTATGAAACAACCGTCCTAATAAATAAACACACAGGGAATTAACAAACGGGATGCATTAGGCAAATCCATTATACCAAATGTGATTAGTAGAAGAATTGGAACATGATTTTTTCCTTAATATGTCGATATGAGGAAAAAATAAAAACACTTAGACAGCTGAAACAAACAGAGTTATACCATAACGCAGCAGTGTGCAAACCAAGGACTGAATTAGGAAAACATATATTTGGTGAAGTTTTGCAAAGTCAAGTACTCCATGGATTTCAATGTAGTGGTTCTGCAATTGGGACCGAGAAATAGAGAATAAATTACTATGGATGTATAATACCTTAAGAAGGCAAATACACTTCAACACAGAAAAATAAGGAAACAGTACTGACTTGTTCCATTCAGGTCAACCATTAGACCGTCTTGTACATGATCTTGAATAAGCTGTAATGTCCTTTCAAATATTTCCCCAGCTCTTGCTTGCTCAACAGTGTATGGATCTCTTGGGTATCGAAATAAAGCTAGCAAATCATTTGGAGAACGAGGACGACTGATAGATAATTTGGAAAAAATAGTAAGTATACACAGGAGTTACAAAATAACAATACTACATAACTCATGTAAACATTCAGCAACATGTTTAGTACATACCTTGGTTACTCATCTCAAAATGGAAGGCAAACAGAAAAATATGTATTTAATAGAATAATAAAACATTAAGCGTTTAGTAGCAATTAATATTTAGTCGGCTTCTCATACACATTATCTCAGCAAAAAAAACTGCTTCAGTGAATACAGATCTCAACAAGAGTGTTTAAATAGAAATCCTTACATGTTTAACTGTTAACGTTCCCAGAACTAATCAGATGTTAAGAATGTCATTTAAATAAAAAGAAATGCATTCTTGCTTAATAGACTTTCTACAGTATATACAAAATTAATTTTGACTTCTTAATTTAAAAAAAACAAAAATACAAAACAGGATACCTGTCAAACAGATGTGTACGTGTTGAATTTATTGCTCTGTCAACAGTTGCAATGGCTTCCACAATTGACGTTTGTACAAAAGGATCTCCATTTCGGCTGACATTAGGAACTACAGAAAGAGGAATTCACATGTTATTGCAAAAATGGCCACACACAAAAAGATACTTCTATAAAACAGAGTCTAGACACGACATCATTTCAGCTGTACAAAGTAAACCCCTGTTCTTTAAACATTAGTTCGTCCAAATATAAATTTCTGAACCATTTTGAAATTCTATCAAAGCATATTACAGGAGAGCAAAATTAATTTAAAACAGAAGTTAATGTAAGTTTAAAAGCTTGCTTATAATTCTAAAACAAAATAGTATAAAGATAAGTTAATCCAGTGTTTAACTGTCCATTAATTAGTCCCATAATTTCGAGTAAAAACGACCCCCCCAAATTATTATTTTTTTTTTCTGACGTGGTATATTATCAGCTTTCAGGTATCAATATAAACAGCCTGACCCATATCCACAGAAATCAATGCAAGCATTCCCTTTGATTTCAATCAGGACTGAATTCAATGTAAGAATTTAAAGGGCTTATACAAATATGCTAGAAGTGGAAAATACTGACAGACTTAGTTTGCCTTTTAGAACATATGCATCACATAACTTCAAAGAGATTTCACCAAAAAAAAAGAATAAAACACAGAAACACCAAAATTTAAACAAATCCCACAGCACTGTATATATTTCTAAACAGCTACAGTAAGCTATTAGCATTGCTCCTCTCCTGAGCTTAGTTTAGTAAGCAATGCACATTAATTTTAAAGGGCTATAAATGTTTTATTTACTTTGATCACTACTTCGTTTTCTACTTTAAAATTATCCAGCTTTTTAATGCTACATTAAAAATCACATGCTATCTAACATTAAACACTATTTAACGTTAAAAGCTATTTAACAACTCCGCATATACTGGAAACTCACTAATGCATAGGCTCATTCATCTGCCTTTTTATACAGTACTCACTTGCAGCTAGATATTTGTACAACATATCTAAGGCTAATAACCTTCCTTTCAGTCTAAACCAAGAACTACCAGATCCAGGGGCAACAGCTAACAATTTCCAGAGTATGTTTAGATTGGAAAAGTCATACAGGAAGAAGGGTAAAGTAGGGAAAAAGTCCAAAGCAAATAAACTGAAATAAAATCAGCAGATGTGCAAAATCAGCTGACATAAAAACTGTTGTTTACAAGCTTTTCGTGACCTTTTTTTTTCATAGGCAATATTTCACTATTCCTTCATAACTGCCAGCTTAGACTGTGTCTATAGGAGTTTCAGAGTCTAGACCTGGGTAATCAAACTTAACCATCTATACAGTCAAATAAAACAGTCCCTGGCACTCTATAG
>JAVSBS010007200.1:3479-20339 GCA_033124195.1 Coracias cyanogaster | reverse complement strand
AGCCTCCAGGGCGTGACGTCATCATGGTATAGAATATCAGCACCCAATTAACCCTGTCCTGTCCGAACCAGGACAATCTAACTGTTGGTTTTTTTGTCAAAGGCAGCTTTGGCACAGAATTTCTTTATCTCAGCCATTTCAAAGTCATTAGTAATTTAATTCTCCATCTCATTTATTAATGGACCTATGTTATGGTAGTACTGATTTTCCCCTGATACTTTTACACAAGACTATCTCATTCTCCTGGTATAACCTCATTAAGGGTAAGATAGTGCAGTTTGATTACAGACAATAAGTGGTACTTTCAAGTTTCCAGCCCTTCTGTTACGTTTATACTGTCAGTCAAGCACAGGTCTGTTCAAATTCAGATGTGTCATTATTCATGATCAAGAAGTAGCTCAGTCTCAGGCTTAGAACATTTTCAAGAATACTCCCAAAGGGAGTATTCAGTCATCTCATGGTATACTCAGCCACTGTGCTTTTTCTTGAATTTTCCGGACATACTGAGAATGGAAGAGCTCAGTTCAGCATCTAGTACCTCCTAAGAACAGCGTTACTTAGTGATTTAATCTAGTTAGCATCTACGGTTCTCCTCTACAGGTAGCTTGTTTTTCATAGGCCAGTGAATTTCAGACAGCTTGTGCTTGCAAGGAGGCAAGCAGTTAACCCTCATTTCCTTGAATACAGGGGCTGGAATTTTGCCTAGCGTTTAGACAGTCTGCCTGAGCCTACAAAGGTCTCATTCTCTGTTGCTGTTCAAATACGTAATCCTCTATCTTAACACATTTTCCTTTGTAAATGTATTTATTACTGCAGGAATGATCCAACCTGCAAATCTTTTAACTCCTTTACTGGTCCACTTGAAGTTCAGGCACCTGTTTAGGACTGAATCTAAACTACTTCCATTCCAATCAGCTTTCTTCAAAGGCATTACTTCCTTAAACATCATTTTTTCTTTGAGATTCTCCATTCAAGACTCACAGGTCTCAAATTGTTCTTGCCATATCATATTTAACATATTTATTATATCTTTGGTATTTGCTTTCCTAGATATGTATGGGTTTGGGTATTTTTACTAGCGCTTCAGAAAAAAAAAGTAGAAAAACCGTTTAGGAACCCTGTTAAAAAAAACAAATGGGGGAAATGCTGTGCTATAATGTACTTCTGGGGGTCTTCTTGCCTAATCTCCCACTCATGACATTGCCAACATCAGACAGCTCAGCCATGGTTTTGTCTAGTACTGAAAACCTCCAAGTTTTTTGGATTTTCTGTTGGTCACTCTGGTATTGTTTCCCAGTTCACTAATTCTTTTCTGTCTCACCAGTAGAGATCAGATAGGAGTAGGAGCCACCAACCTTTTAAACTCTGATTTTCTGCTGGCATACGAATAATGATACATTCTTTTTATCACAGTAATGCTTTATATTCTAACAGCACTTCCAGGGATACAGTACAAAACTTTTTGGAAAAACTCCTAACAAGGTCAGTATGAAAAGTAGGCCAGTTCCCATAAAAGTTTAGTTATTTAAAAGTTATCTATCGAAGTATCATAAGTTATATATCTGTAACTTATAGGCAATTCACCCTTCCAGTGGAATTTACTTAGGCTTTCTATACAACAGAGGTAGACACCACAGAAAAGATCTAAAGAAGTCAGTACTCTCTGAAGTAAGCCAACAACATTCAGCATGCTCAGCATGCAGTACCCTAAAGTCAGAAATGACTCAAGGCTTAATCAGAATAGAAAGGTGCCTAAGGCAGCTGTCTGCTTGGGGGGCGAGGGAAAAGGATACACAGGCACAGTCTTGCTGCCCGCTTGTTCGGTCCCACTATGTCTGCATGCCTCCTTTAATCCTGTCTTCCACTGGAGAAAGGAAATGGTGACTCTGGTCATCCCTTATCACATGACAGTCACCTAAAAACAGTAGGCATACTCCTGACTCGATTTCAGATATCTTAGCTGTTGTTTTGTTTTGTTTCTTAATGACTAATCTACTTTTTTTTTTTTTTTTTGGCTGTCAAGACTACAGGCTTATAAGATCTTAGAGAAATCATTTCTTTAAAACTCCCTCTTTATGTTTTAACAAATGTTTTTCCATAAATCAGTTTATACAACTTCACATCAGCATTTCTTCTATGCTTACAGTAAGTATGCTTCCATTATATTATGACTTAACTGCTCGGCCAGAACTTCTTCTAACTACGTCTCTGGATTGATACAAAGTATAAATTGTATGTGTACTTACATGTGACATGATGTATATGACATTTTGGTCTGAAATCTGCACAAAAATCTTCACAGTGTTTTTTTTTTAAAAAAAAGTGTTCAACTGGTATGGGTTGGGAAAATGTAGTGGTATTAGAGAACAGTACAGGAGCAAATACGATCAATGCTCATCAACAGGGCCATGTACATTTCTACAGCCAATCAGAATCAAGCTTTAGCTTTTTTCATGTGGAGGTAATTACAGCAAAAGAATAAAAGCTTCTTATCCTAATAAACACAATTATGTCACACCACAGGAATCACTGCTAAGTCCCTTTCAATGAACACAAAATCTCCCCTTACCTGCAGTTCTTTAATTATACCCAACTATTTCCGGCTCCAAAACAGCTTCAACAACAAAAACCATGCCTACTGTCCTACCATCAGCTCATAAATTTAAGACGTGCATAGATCACACAACAGACAATAATTAACTCTGGTTAAAAACAATGTAGAAAAAATTGCAGGTTCCACTGTGAACCCTAATTTCCTAGTCTGTGTTACTCGCCCAATTTATTTTTATATCAAAGTAATTTTTATGAGATTGAAACCTGGAATTAAAGCTGTAAATTTTTTAGATGAGGTGCAGTATTTTTACAAACAACTTGGATTTTTGTCTTATTTTAATTTCATAGGGACAGTCATAAGTCAGGAAATGAGGATGTGACTTGTGTCTAGGGAATCAGCCAACTCTCCCCCAAATTACTTTGCTGTTAATGAATCTGAGATAAGTCATTATACAAGGCAAGGTAAGTGTTAAAGAGTCAAACCTGAGAAGTATCTGACTTAAGTACATACAAAGTAACTGTTGTCATGGTTCATATAAAGGAACATTCTGGCTCCCAGATTCATTGGGCAAGTCACTTATCCTCTACCTTCATGGCTAGGGGAGGGATAGACCTATAAAAGAGTAATCTAGAAATATTCTGCTGAGGGTCAGCAGGAGTTTCTGAACAAAGACATGCATCATTATCTGCCTTTTGGTCAGATATGAGGTAGAGTGCAGGCCATTGGAAGGCCAGCAGAATACCAGCCAAAGATTCAGAAACACAAGGAGGGCATCTTCCACTGAGAACAGATGCCTTAGCTATCCTCGTAGAAAACTTAGCAAAACACACTCTTTTCCTTTAAAATGTGTCCAAAGGAGGTAAGACCACATGCCTTACAATATAATGCTCCAGTAGTTAGATCTCTTGCTCAGTGAATGGAAGACCAAGCTTCTGAAAGTTCAAACTACGCAAGGTGTTTTCCTTGCAATATCTGTTGGAGCCAGGCTGAGAGCAGAGAGTTGGAAGGAACTGATCTCATGTTATGTATATACAGTATCTTCACACAGAGTTGCCTGAAATCACTGAATGTGAGCCTGTGCAAGTGGGCAGGAGAAGAGGTGCCTCTGGATAAGTGTTCTCAAGAGCACTCCCAACTCAATATGAACAATAGCACAAAGGGGCAAGAGAGTGATTTAAGCATCAGATTCAGGACCCAGCTGTAATGTCACCACTAAACGTAATCAGTCTGAGCCTCTCCCCAGATAGAAATAAGCATATCTTGACATCCAGGAGGAATTTTCAATTGTACAGGACTCCAACCCACTGTTAAACCATTCCACCAAGCAAGAAATTATGCCACATACACAAGATCTGTGAAAGAGAAGAATTCTGTTTTGAACTGTCACCCAAGTGTTTCAGAGAAAAAATCTGAGGCACAGCCACGGCCACACCATATAATCTGCTTTATGAGCTAGGAAGTGATCCATACGTATATTTCAGGAGGGCTACTTTATCAGGTGCTCAAAATTCCAGTTTCAATTGCATTGACAGGATTACGAGTGCAAATTCACAGCATTTTTTTACTATTAGATGGCTTCAAGGGTGATAATCAAATAACAATTGATTTCATTTGGTACCCAAAGAGATGATTTGTAAAAACAAGAGACTGTGTTTTCCCCAAGAAAATGTCACACTGTACCATTGGTGGAAGAAAAGCAGTAAAACACAATTCAAGCTGTGGGCTTCTGTTGTGCTGGTTCAGCCATCATCATTTATGCTGCCATCAGTTGCCTGATCACCCAGGCCAATGCTGAACTCAGCAACAGCCCCTCAGAAGTCTTCTTTCAGACAGTCCTGCCATAGGTTCCTGTGGGTCCAGCTCCTCCTCTGCCCACTTTGGTGCCAGCATCACCTGCTGGACACAACAGACAGAGATGGCTCCCTCAGTGGCCCTTCACATGGAAGTACACCACCAAGAGAGCTCAGCAAGATGCATCCAGGCCCAACAGAAGCCACACCCAACAAGAAGCTCCTCCAACTAATTGGCTGCTGGTGAAAATAGCCCTGGCCTCAGCCACCACCCCAGCCATGACAACCTGGGTGAGGGCAGAGACACAGAGACACAGGTGGGCCAGGTTCTGACTCTGAAACATGAAGCCAATAGGGAAAACAAAACATTCTGCTAGGCTGTGACTTATTCACAGGTCAGCTCCCGCTTGGGGCCCACAACTTAGGCCCCAGCACTTCAGCTTCAGAACTGCTGTTGAGACTACAATAATGCATTCAGACATCACTCAGTGATCAGGATGCACAAACTGGTATTTGGGGACAACCCAGAAAACATAGAACTGTGTTAACATGTTTTTTAAGGGATCTTTCTGTATATAAGTCAAATAGAATCTAACTTTACGGAAGTGGAAATGTTACAGTTATTTAGGGGTAAATTATCTTCTGAGATGAGTTATTTTTTTCACAGAGGACAGCTAATTCACTGAGATTTGACCTCCTGCCCCTTTACTGACATGTACTGAATGCAAGTCTAGCCCAAGGGTAATGAATGGTGTTTGAATGAGAGATGTTTTACACCAAATTGTGACAAGGGTAATAGCATGTCACTGAGACTACAACAAATGTCAGCAAAAGGCCCAAATCTTAATGACTTCGGAGTAATCATTATTTGCTAGTGGAAAAACTGCAACAGATTAATTTGCCACATATCTAGAATGAATGTAATACAGCTCGATGTAATGCAAGTACAAGAATTTTGTCATTGCTCACCAGTCTTACTATGTAACATCCCAACTGACACAGCGAGTTACATATCAACTAGAAGCATATTACTTGCTTTGAAGAATCATATTAAAATTTATTTTACACCAGGTTCTTCAATCCTAGTACGACTAAAACACACTTAATGACACAGTTATTGGTAGACTTGGCTGTGCTAGGTTAATGGTTGGACTTGGTGACCTTAAAGGTCTTTTCCAACGTAAACAATTCTATGATTCTAAAAAGATACAAAATCCTGCCATATAACACTGAATCAGACCCAGGAATCCAGATGATTTGATGAGACAAAGAATTTTATTTATGTGAGTTTTTAAAAACAGAAGGAAGGGATGCAGGAAAGAAAATACTTTCTAATTAACTGTGATTGTTACTTCAATAAAATCAAATTAGATTAATGGTTCTGCTTTCCTTTCCTCAAGTCATTGTGGCTCAGCAATGTAAGAGACAGGAATAAATACATTTAATGCATTTTAAGATATATTTTTAAAATTAAAAAAACCTAAATATTTTGTTCATCAAGAAAGGTAGAAAGAGAATTCATGAAGTAAATAAAATAAGCGACAAAACTGTAGGAAAAGCTAAAGAATATATCACAAAATGGATGATTCCTAGAGCTGCAGTCCCCAAGGATTTCTCATGATGCAATACTCTCCACAGTCTTCATACATCTAATTAAAGCAATCATATGCATATACTGTTGTGATTTTTATTGTCTACTAAAAATTTAAAAATAATTAACATTCTAATAAAACTTGTAAACACTAGCCCTGCTGAAGCCGCCCTATCCATTTTCAATGAAGCTGAGGTATCTGTCTGAACAACAGATCCCAATGTCATTCTTCTGTCCTGGCACCCACATGTCAGTCCTAACTGAATTGAATCTTACCCAGGCATTTTCCCTTGATGCACAATATGCAATAATAAAGATAAGCCTCAGAACACAGAAAACTCATATCTATATGCTAATCCTGTAACAACCTGGTTGCCCTTAAAGGCCTTAAAACCCTGGAGTAGCTCATTTTGGAGAGTTTGTACGATCAAAGACTAACAGCCTGCATTTTTTTCAAAAGCCAAAAAAATACCTCTTTCTGGTCAATGACATCAAAACCAGAGATATTAAGTGCTGCACTTTTGGTTTGTTCAGCAACAGAGGCTATTATATAATAGTAAAAGCAGTAACTGTAGAGGAGAAAACCTAGAACTACAGCAAACTAGCAAGATACAGAAAAGTATGGTAAGCTATCAAAAAAGGTCCTTTACTGAACTGGAGACAGTCTGTAATCAAGATTTCTTGGTCTAGAAATCACTTTCACCATCAGGAAGTCAGCAAGTGAATTTAAAATGTGTCTACAGCGTTGCCATTAGAGGGAGGGAGAGCATTAAACACAAGTGCAAGACATGACTAGCTGGCATTCGATTTTTCAGCCATATCAAACCTTTCATAAACCTGAAACTCACTTTTTAAAAAAGGAAATGCCAAGGCCTAATTAGCCCTGGGTCTTTCAGTTAGATTGCACAGCAATTTAAAAGAATTTTAAGAAATACAGTCAGAATTAATCCTGAGATGCAAAACCACCAGAAAAAAAAAAATTAAAAAGTGTTGTAAAGATTAAAAAAGAAAAATAGTGAGCGAAACAAAGTTTTATGTCCAACAGTCAGGTTCTAGGTTTAAATGAGCTAGCTTATTATGAGATGGACCTTTGTATAGTGAGCAAAAAGGTAAGAATTGCAATGGTGCTGAGGTATTTGAATCTATATACCATTAGAATATTGGACAACTCAAATTCTTGTGTAGGAAGTACCTTCCTCTTAGTGCAATCAGTGCTCACCTGGTAATGATAAAGTATCTTATTTTCTGTTCCTTTCTGCATCCTATAATGCCTGTAAAATGTGGATTTTAAAGCCACCATTTTGATTTACCAGTGTTTCTGGTAAATTTTCAGAGAACCTTTTCTGGGCTCAAAGATAATGATAGTTATTGCAAGTATCTAAAGTAATACAGAACCTTGTAAGTGGGAAATGAACACTAAAACAAGAAAAAAAAGGTGTAGAATAACAGTATTAGAATTAAAACAAATAAGCTACCTTTTTTGTGCTTGTTTTAGAGACTTCTCCCTAAATAACAACTTAATATCAGAAGATATTTTCTAGCTAAAATTAATATTGCATTTCTTATAAATCACAGCTTTCATCATCTAACCACAAACTTCAGCCAGTGCCTCTAAAATAGAGGTGGATAACGAGGCTCAAGATGAGTTTTGAATATCCGAAATAAGGAAGAGCACCTCTTCTCTCAGTCATTAATCTGAATAGTTTCTGTAGAATATTGATCTAAGAACCTTTGCTACTGCTACGCAGCTTGCTTAGACTGCTTCTGACACAAAAATGGAATAACTTGATGTGTAATGAATTGCATAAATTAATCAGTTTATAGTCAGTGTAGTTGGAAAAAAAATCTGAAGAAATCAGACTCAAGTATCTGTGTGCAAATAGTAATGCAATCACAAAAAAAAAAATACAGACAACGTTCTCTGTTGTTTTTAAAATCAACTCTCCCTCTGAAAGGCAAAGAAAACAAAAGGTTGAAGCTGCTAATACTGACAGATCTCGGTTAACAGCCAGAGCTCCACAGACCTCTCTTGGTGTTCATGGATCTGTGCTGACTTACACAAAGCCAAAATTCATCTTTCTTTAAAATGTAATTGTGGCATGGAAGTGCTTTAATTTTCTTTCAAATAGACATGTTCAGCTCTGTTAACTCTATTGAATTCCACTCTGTATCATTCAGGTCATATCTCATTTCCCAGTTCCAAACATCCATCAATGACTGCAGAAGGTTCTGGCCTATTTTACACATTTTTAATAATGTTACAAAGACTAACATGACACAAAATTCAGTTTGTGAAAAGCTAAACAGAAAATATTTTAATGTCAGTGTCAGACATGGTCACATAAATGTGTTCATTGCAAAACCATTGAATCAGATTAGGAACGATTTTTAAAGAAATGAATGGCATTATCTCACAGCCACAAAGAAAATGTGGAAAAAAAAGAAATGGACAAAAGGAACAATCTGTGCTCCACTTCAGTAGGAGCCTTTTTGGAGCAGCTGTGCAGGTTTCTTGGTTGCTTTGCATTTTCCTTGTTGTTTTAGGTTTTACTTTTGTAATTTTACTATTTTGTAATTAAAACAGGTAATAAGATGTGGATGAGAGCATTGCTCAGTCTTAAAAATAGGTTAGTATAATTTCACAGTGCATTGTAATCATACAAAAATATCAGAATTTTCTTAGAACTAAGGCAAAGAAAACTTTAAAATAAAAAAAAATGGCAAAGGACAATTAAGAATATTCCCTAGGATCAAAATTTACACCAAGATCTAGAGTATATTAATGAAATAACCTCAGTGCAATAAAAACTTTATTCAGAGATTGATGACAGTATGCAAGCAATGTATTCTGAATTTCTCAGCTTTCTCCGATATTGAGTGGTCCTTAATAACACTCAGCAAGAACTAAACAAAAACTCTGTGAGAAATAGTATAAATTTATGACATAAAAGTTAATATAAATTCCATATATACATATCCATTTTAAAACTTGAAAATTTTGTATAAATAATAGTGTATCGGTTAAACTTGTAATGTTTGGATAGTAGTCAATGACAATGAATCTTACTCCCTGATATATCTGTTTACCTCAAATCTTTAATACACATTAACTGACAAGGATAGGAAACTTTTTTAAGAATTTCCATTTCCTTTACAAAATAGTGGCATCCAAACAACTTAGAGTTTACACCGCAATTAGTGTTTTTGCATCATCTTCTAAGTGTTATTGATCTCCTGGCAATGTTCATTTTTATCCTGTAGAACACTGGAAACCTCTACACATGCCAGAACATCTTCTTAAGTAAATCTTGATCTTGCTTTGTACTTTTTAAGGCTAGTACACATTATATTGTATTTCATTTTAAGTATCCAAGTTATCTTGGGAAAGGCTCATACTCTACTGCAACATCTACAATAATCTGAGAAATAGAAGTAGACGTACAGGTCAAGAAGCTGGTTTACTTTGTCTCAGTTTGAAAAGATAGTATAGAATAGGAGGTGCTTTATGATGAGACTTCGTATCAGACAGAGATGTGAGCTTGATATTCCTGCACTTTTTCCTTAAAGTAAAAATATTAAGAACATCAAAGGAGCTTTGACTTACAAGTACTATTAGAAAAAAAATGAAATAGCAAACTTTTAAATAAATTTTTTGTGTGTGGTTTAAGACAAATATTTTTTTTAAAGTCCTCTCATTTCCCTATTTTCTGCTGGCTCCACGGGTTGCACAAGCTCTACAGAGCTCTTGCCAGTAAAAGGAAAAATACTCTTTTTTTCCTGATCCCCGGAGGTCTGGGTATCTGCTCAATACCCTCCCAGTCTCTGCCCTATGCTGCAAACGGCAACCCACCCTCCCCTCTTCCTCATCTCCTCCTGACACTTCTCTCCACTAGAGCTCACTTAGCAGACTTGTGGGAAGGCAGAGCCCCTCCATCCAATGGGTACATTCTATTGTATCAAAACACCAACAGCCAAACAATGAAATTACACAGCGGAGTCACAGCTTCTTAACAAATTGTATTGCAGAGTGAAGTCTAAATAAAGAGGACATCCACCACAAACCCTTCTACCACCTTGCTTCAGCCTCCAGAATAACCTCTTGGTAGGGTAGAAGGCAGCAGCTAAATGCCAGGACCGAAGGCTAACTCTAGGTCTACCTCTGTGTGAGGAAGGAATCTTAAATATATAATGACATTACCACAAATCTACAGTGGCTGAAAACAGTGTCCCTTCCTCCTGTTAAGGTTGAGCTGCTGCACAGTGAATGCTTGGATGAAGGGAAAAGCAAGAAAGAGAGACCTTGTCTGAGCAGCCTAGTGATAAGGTGTCCACGCAGGAGTGTATGTAGCATCCTGGCTTGTATCAGAAATAGTGTGGCCAGCAGCTCTAGGGAAGTGATTGTTCCTTTGTACTTGTCACTGGTGAGGCTGTATCTCAAATACTATGTGCAGGTTCGGACCCCTCACTACAGGAAAGACATTGAGGTGCTGGAGCGTGTCCAAAGAAGGACCACAAAGCTGGTGAAGGATCTAGAGAACAAGTCTTATGAGGACTGGCTGAGGGAACTGGTGTTGTTTAGCCCAGAAAAAAGGACACTCAGGCCTTATAGTTCTCTGCCACTACTTGAAAAGAGGTTGTATCAAAGTGGGTGTCAGTCTTTTCTCCTAAGTACCAAGTGATATAAGAGGAAATGGCTTCAAGTTGTCAGGGGAGGTTTAGATTGGATATTAGGAAAAATTGCTTCACCAAAAGGGATGTTAATCATTGGAACAGGCTGCCCAGGGAAATGGTTGAGTCACCATCCCTGGAGATATTTAAAAGACATGTAGATGTGGTGCTTAGTGCTATGGTTTAGTGGTGGACTTGGCACTGTTAGGTTAATAGTTAGACTCAATGATCTTAAATTTATTTTCCAACCTAAACAACTCTACGATTCTATGGTAATGAACAGCTAAAAAGTAACATAAATTCTGTACTTTAAATTACACTTCATCTCCAATATTTGCACTGCTTATAACAGTGTTTACATTCTTACTTTACTTCCCTTGGGTCAGCAGTCTGTTTACCAGATATGAATGAGAAAATTTTCGGGATAGGACTGTTATTAGTTTTTTTCCCTTTCTCATAGGAAATAGGTAACTGTATTTATTTCCACAGTATAAAACAAAGGACAGGAGGGAATATCTGTTATTGGGGTTTGCTTTTAAAACAAGTTTGTTTATATTTTCTACGTTATCTCATTTTTTGTGGTTATCTGAAAATAGACCAAGCCATTAGACAGAAATTAGGAGATAAAGGCATTCAGGAAGCTTCTGTATCTGCATGTAAAAATGAGAAGGAAATTTAGAGGAATAAATAAAAACGGGATACGATTTCTTCACTGTGCTATATGCAATACTGTGAGCACATATGAAAAATATTCTGCTTGTCATCTCTAGTAACAACCTGAGTACATGGAGCGAGAGAGAAAAAAAAAAATGTTCTTTATATAAAAAAGGGAGTTGAAGGAAAGAAAAACTATAAGCAACACAAAAAATTACATAAGTTGGATGGTAAGTTTTTGGTAAATCTAAAGGTAAGTATTTAACATTTTGTATCATGACTGGAAAGAAAAAGGTGGGAAATTTTTACTATTTGAGGTTCTAAGAGAATTTTCCACATAGAGAAAGAAAAATTTCTCACAGAGAGATAATTTTATGAGGAAGGGGGGAAAATCGTACTCCTTGGGCAACAGTGTACAAGCCAAACAAAAATCAGCCTTCAGAATGACTGTTTTTAGTTTTCTGTACCTGTATCAACCAGTGATGAGTCTTTACCTGTTGCACAGTTTGTTTAAAGAAATGGGTAGATATGGTTCAGAATGACAAACCATTTCTTTATGATTCCAGCAACAACTCTATGGATGACATTTCACTGCTCTGAGAGAAAAAATTTAAAAATATTGTACCTCTACCCATACCACTCATTTTGAAAACATGCCCCTTGGTTCAGATTCCAGTATATACAGATCCAATGATCCATGGTGGCAGCAGATTTAACAACAGATAGCTTTGAAACTCTGTTTAACAGGAAGACTTCAACCACACACATTTCTGCATAAGAAGTACTTTGAGAAAGTCCTAATCCTATTATGACCCTGTCCTGATGTGCCACAGGATTCTTGCTTTCAAGTTAGAGCTGAGTGAATCCATTTTCCGTAAAATTATTTAGATAGTACCTGCATACCGCAAAGCATACATATGTGTGACAGCTCTCCTAACAATTATTCTGAAGTGTTAGCAAAGTTGATTGCATCCATGAAATCCACATTACTCCCTCAGCCCTTCAAGTGCTCCAGTCCACTGACAGTTCTCCACTGAACTCCTCCTACTTTGTCAATATGTCCTTTGTGCTGTGAGCCCTAATCTGGACAGTATACTCCAACAGGCCTTCTCCCAAGTGCTGAGAAGAGATGAGTAAGCACTTTTCCTGGAGTTTTTGCCTTTACCGATATGCAGTCAGGATTCCTTTCCCAAGGACTGAACATATTTGGTTTTTTTCAAGATACTGGAGAATTCCCTTGGTCATCACAACTTCTGAAAGATGATAGGAGTCTCACAATGTCAGCAGCCAGCTACCGCAACATCTTTGAATACATCATTTTTATATATCCAGTTTACTGAATCTCCAACTCAACCCTCCTTTGTCATGGGTACTTCTCTCCCCTGGACTTCACTGACAAAACTGTGTATATGATTGGTGAATTGTATCAGTGGGAATTTATGAAATGACAGGATCTTCTCATTGACTGGAGTAGTACACTGTCTGCAGTAGGACAGTTTGTCAGTTGTTCCAGAAGAGATTCTCAGCTGGCCACAGAAAAGTGCTGGGCAGGGCTATTCTTAGGGAACTCCTTTGACCATCATCACAGAAAGTACTAATGTTTTATTCTACAGAAACCTGGAAAATCATCTTTTTTGTCTTGTTTAGGCCAGCAAGAAATAAATTTAACATTCCTTCTTATTGTTTTATTCCACAAGAGGAAATAATTGATTTGTTTACATGAGTTAGTAGTGCTGTTGCCCTTTTATTTGACAGCCCTGCTTGTAGTGCAATACTACAGATTCCAGGACGTCAGTTTGTTTTCTTCTCATATTTGAGAGAGTTGAATATATTTTGTCTTAGCTACAAACATGACTTCTCAAAAGCAAAGAAAGCATTTTTCCAAACAGAAAAATAGGCATTCCAGAAACTGGCGAGTAAATTCAAGCTTGGGTCTGAAGATGAGAGTCTCAAATAATAAACTAAATGAGACATACCAATGCAGGATTTTTTCAGACATTGGTGTTTGGTTTTTTCTGCAAATATTTGTCAATAGTTATTGACAAACATAGAAGTGATCCTTTGGCCTGCTAGTTGGACCTTCACATCTTCTGTGGTAGATGGGATTTGGAGGTCTTGGTTCCAGTGATTGTGCCATATTTTCTGCAAAGGTAACTAAGTGAGCAGGAAAGAATGAGGGCATCGCTACTGTATTGTGTTTGAGCCAGTTCCCTCCAAGACTGAAAAGACAACTCAGGTATGTTTTCTGACTGAGTCAAGACTGGCAAATAAAGACAGTTTAGGTCTCGTCATTGAGTCATTAAGGTGACAGTAGAGCTTAATTTTCTTATGAGGATTATAAAATCTCATTCTTCTAATCTTCCTTCCCCAAAAACTTAGAGGTGCTCAGATACTGAATTTTGCTATAGTCTAATTTTGAGTTACTATGATTATTACATAATAGATAATAATAATCAATACTGTATCAGTTATCTTTGAAGATTTTAGAGCTCCAGAAAAAGTTCTTTAGAAGAAAAAGTTACTCTCCAGCTGTAGTTCCCTATTGAAACCACCTACAGATTTTTGAAGTTGAAGCCAATGAAACACTTGCTTTGTTCACAAAGAACCATAGAATGGTTTGGGTTGTAAGAACCTTAAAGATCCTTTCATTTCAAACCCCGTGCCATGTGCAGGGACACCTCCCACCAGATCAGGTTACGCAAAGCCCCATCCACCCTGGTCTTGAACACATCCAGGGATGAGGCATCCACAGCTTTCCTGGGCAACCTATTCCTGTGCCTCACCACCCGCATAGTGAAGAACTTCTGAATTTCTAATCTAGATCTACCCTCTTACAGTTTGAACCCATTGCTCCTCATCCTATCGCTACATGTCCTTGTAAAAAGTCGCTCCCTAGCTTTCTTGTAGGTCCCCTTCAGGTACTGGAAAGCCACAATAAGGTCTCCTCGGAGCTTTCTCATCTCCAGGCTGCACAACCCCAATTCTCTCAGCCTGTTCTCAAAGGTGTAAGCAGGCAAGTGTCACCTTAGTTTGCACATGTCTCTTTTTATAGCTCTTGAAAATGTAGAAGCAAGTGCTTAAAAGGTCAGACATGTTTGTGTTTCTTAACTTCTGTATAAGAAAACATTGCAGTCTCAGGTTGCCTCCAGTGTTTTCTGATCAAGCTGCTGGAACAGGTGAAAATGTTGAAACTGTATCAGTGATAAACTCACAAGGTGGGCACAAGGCAGGATAGTAGGAAGAAGAGGATGAAACTTCATGGAAAGATAAGAAAAAGAAGGAGAATAAAGCCCTAAAAGTGATAATTGTAGAGGTAGCACATTGGGTGTTTCACCTGTTCTGTGGCAAAAGGCACTGAGGCAATGAAGATCACTATTCCTTGGGATTTTTATTCTTTATCAATGAATATTTTACTTAGACTCTCAAGTCCTCTTACAGCTTTTGGCAACTTTCTCTTTAATTTTCAGGACTTTGACAAGTGAAAGGAGAGGAAAAGACTGGAAACAGAACTGCCACTAAGATACCACATATTTTGTCGGAGCATTTGGAAATAGTGGGATGCAAAGAAGAAACAGAATAGAACCAGAAAAATTTAATAATAAATGTTTAAAGATATGAGATTACATAACAGCAAGCATTTTGCCAAAGCAACCATTAATTTAACTGATTGTTGCAACCATTTTGTCTTAAAGCATTTATAGCTGCTAGGACTGAGTTTGCCTAAAAATATTGCATTAGAGTGCTACTGTCACCCTGAACAGTCAAGTGTAGTAAGGAAAAATTCTTAGACAGTTGTAGAACTTCACAGCCCTTCTATGCTATAACTTCAGAAACATAAGTAAATAAGCAAGGTAACTCAGAAATGATACACCACTTAGTGGTACATTCTGAAATCACTTACACAAGTCTTATATGATTAATATTTCCAATATATATTTAAGCTGTTATTATATTTTTTCTGATGGCAAATATGATGCAAATAAGACAAAGGAACAGTAAGACAATGTCATAATCAAGATTAAGATATTGATGTTCCTTCTAGCTCATTACATTATGTTGCCAAAATGTTATTTTTCTCTAAATCTTTGCCTCAGATAGCAAAGGTTGCAGTGTCTTAGAATATCTTTGAGAGTGAAGAGGATGTTTTGATAAATACCATTTTCACTTAATGGCAAATGGGAGAATATATCACCTGTGCAGTACATGTGACACAAGGAAGCTTTGGAGTTTCACACATTAACTGTGCCCACATGGCTCAAATATTTACAGCAAGTCTACCACGACAGGACACACACTTTACCATCTGGACAAGCTTTTCTCATACGGTGTACAGCACAAATACACTGGGGTTGATTTTTGTTTGTTTGTTTGTTTTCTTGGTTTGTTTTGTTTTTTCAGAAAATCCTGGATAGAAATAACAGACCTGTATGAAAATGAAAACCCCGGGAAGCCAGGTACATCTACTGAGAAATAAGGAATTCTCCATTAGTTTTTAAGTACTGCCTTTGTTAAGGAATAAGCTCACTGGGAGTAGCTATCCTAGCAACAAAATCTGGGTTAAGGAATGGAGTTAAGTGTGATAATAAAACGATTTAGAAGTGTATAATTTAATTACAAAACAAGGTTAAATCAGTTTAGCACTTGTTATACACCTACCACAGCAGCCATGTGTCAGTTCATCCCTTCCATTCCACAGTTTGAAAAGAAAAGGTTCATTAATCATGGAGAAAGCCCCAAATATTTGTGTTATACTAATCCCTTGTTTTAAGGGCTCTGTTGTTCTGTTTTCTGATAAATAAGAATATTGGAGTAAGCTTGTAAGTCTCAGAACTTGTGAAGATCAACAATTGAACTCATCAGCTCCCTACTACTGTATACTACTCTGATGATGCAAGGATTTAGTAGCCCACACTGTTAAATAAGATTTAAAGTAGATTCCTGTTTCAATGCTTGTGGGAATCCGACCCACTGTTTTGAAATGTCTTCCTAGGTCAGCTAAAGAGAACTACAACTTGGGAAGTCCTCCAGGAAGCGGAAGTTGGAAGTCAGAAATCACGTGAACACGATAATATAAAAGCAGGAAGGAAAAACAAAACCTCCCTTTTTTCCCTCCTGTGCCACGCTGAAGGACATCGCTCTGGGCCTTGCCGCGCCACCCGGCACCCTGCTGCCTTGCCGCTCAGAGACCGAGCGAGTGGGTGAGCTGCCGCAGGCTGCCTCGGGAGCCACCAGGCTGCGCCTGTGCCCTGCCGCTGAGCGGGCACGCGAGCCGTGCCGCCAGAGGGGCCGCACCGCTAAAGAGCCGCTATGGGACTGCCGTGCTGCGCTGCTGCGCTGCCGGAGAGAGGCGCGCCACCACGCACCACCACTGGCCGCAGTTGGAACTGTGCCAGGTCGGAACACCGAGCTGCCGCGCCGCCCTCCAGCGAGCCCTGAGGCACGTCCTGCCAGACCTCACCCAAAGCATCGTCACACGCCGGCAAAGGGGTAGATATACCCGACACACACACACAGAGACACACCATCGCACCCACAACACACCATCTACATATAGGTCATATTTTGACCCAATTAGGTTCTTATTTGCCCTATCCCCTCTGTGG
>JAVSBS010007198.1:39154-71648 GCA_033124195.1 Coracias cyanogaster | reverse complement strand
TTAGATTTGTACATGGGCAACAAAGAAAGCAAGCTAATTGGTAGCAGCCTCTTTAAGAAATAAAGCAACCTAATCGTGATATGAGCCACCACTATGCAATAGCAGCCCAGAAGGCCAATGGCATCCTGGGCGGCGTGAAAAGAACTGTGGCCAGCAGATCAAGAGAGGTGATTCTGCCCCACCACTCTGCCCTGGGGAGACCTTACCTGGAGTACTGCATCCAGCTCTGCAAGCCCTCAGTACAGGAAGGTTGCGGACTTATTGGAGCGTGTCCAGAGGAGGGCCACCAAAATGATCAGGGGAATTACGCATCTCTGGTATGAAGACAGGCTGAGAGAACTGGAGCTGTTCAGCCTGGAGAAGAGAAGGCTCTGGGGACACCTTATAGTGATCTTCCAATACCTGAAGGGGGCCTACAGGAAGACAGTGGAAGGTCTATTTAAAAGGGTTTGTAATGGTAGGACAAGGAGTAATAGTTTTAAGCTAGGAAAGGACAGATTTAGGCTCGATATTAGAAAAAAGTTGTTTAACATGAGAGTGATAGATCACTGTTCAGATTTTTTTGTACTGGATTGTTGTAATAAATAATCCATTTGGAAGATGTTATTCAGGGGCAGTGGGGTGGGTGGAGAAGTGAGTTTAATAAAGTTTTAGATAATATTTTTAAGGAAGCATAATGAAAACGGTTTACCATTTCACTGTCTGTCTCCTCTTTCCAAGGAGAATGTGAAGGTACTGGTTCTGACATCTAAGGCTCTAAATGGTTTAGAGCAAGGCACTCAGGAGAGGTTCTTTTCCAGTTCTACTATTAATCAGGAAAGAATTCCAAATCCCATGACAGGAGCAATGGGAATTCTAATGCTTAATTTTCCATAATGTTCCAGTAGCTTTTCCCTTCTTATTCAAGAATGATGTAAACGTGTTGCCTGTCTCAGATTTTTGAAGAGCCAGTCATATTGAACAAATGCATACAAAGTGTTGAGATTTATTGAGCAAGAGGCTTCTTTTGGGGCTGGAAGGACTGCTAGTTTTCATTGTCAATACTTGTCTGATGATTGGTTGTTATATTTTGGCTAAAATTTGTTGCTGGTGTTTGGCTCTAAATATAGGAGTTATTGGTTTTCTTATTAATTGGTAGTAAGATGTTTGGTATCTTATGTAGATCTTGAAGGACCATTTCTGCACTGCAAATATAGAAATAATACCTCCTCATTCACATTATACAACACTCTGTGAGAATGTTCATATGAGATTGAAGGGTAGAGGGTTCACACATGTGAACTGCAACTAAAAGAGATCATTAATTTAAAGACTCCCTTGGCCCTGATATAACATTCCAAGTCACTTCTGTGCTGTTCCCATGTTATAATTCTTAGGTATATTAATTGTGAGGGAGGTGCTCCCTATAGGCTATTGAAACTTCAAATTTAGGACCTTAGTCAGGCAAATGTCTTATAGATTTTCAAGGGAATTTTCCCAAGTAGTTTTCAAAAAAATTTTCTCCCTCATATATGCAACAAATGCAGAAATATTTCTATATTACAATATGTGCATGGTGAGATGAGATATCTAATCTCTCAATATATTAGTGCAATTCTGCTCACATTACACATAACAATATCCAATTTAATTTTATTAGTCAATAGATGTTTTTCATTATTGACATCAGGAGATTAAGGCTTGTTCCTGATAATAGAAATTGTTCTTATGACCTTATACTTTGAGTCTAATCACACATCAAGGCCAATCCAAGTCTTTACTGAAAGGTCTACTGATTATGTATACACTTGATATTTTCATTGTTTTACTAGCACCTCAACCAATGAAGATAGGAGTCAAATATTAAACTCTAACTATTGGTCTTTCCAATTCCATTAAATACAAATAGAATAAACCCTGAAAGAGTTTATGGAGTCAGTAAACATGTTACAGAAGGAAAAAATAGGGGTGAAAAAATGGAAAGAACGGAAAATAATATTGCAAGGGTGTAAGGCTCACCATGTCAATCTGATCGGACCAGTATTCTTCTACTGATGCTCATGAGCCTCTGACACTTCAGAGAAGTTTTCTGGTTTGACCTTCAATGTGTAGAGACCAATTTTACATTTTTCTCTCAATTTTTTGTTATTGTTTCTAGCCCTTAACTCTGTCATTAACTGGATATTTCTACTATCCACAACAACTCTGAAGCTTGATAAAATCTTGATCTTAACTCTGTGGGATACTGGACATTTTATACAGCAATTTACAGACATGTCAAAATGGTACTTTAAATTAAAATCCCAGAAGAATGAGTATGGAAAGGTGAAGACAGATCAAAAGCTCTGTATCCCATTTCTTTCTTCTTTGTCTTTTCTTGATGAGTATCTTCTGCAATTGTGGGTATAAAAAAATGACAGAAAGAAAACAATTTCCAGTGAAATACAACAGTGATGCCTTGGCCCACATATCTGTAAGTTATTAAGATACGCATAGCAGCAGACTTTGTTTTCCTTTCCATCTCCCCATATCACTTCCCCCCCAAAATAGTTTGTCAAGAAAAAAATAGTGTAGGTTATTTTAGATTCACATATACCAACAATTCTGTGATGCAATTATGGAAAATTACATATGTTGATATTAGCTGGGCAACAGAGTAGATATACCATTGTGCAAGCACGCTGAAAACCACACATGGAGAAGTGTTCTACCCTGAATTATTTCCTAAAAATGATATAATGATTATAATTTATTTTTTGAACAATTATGTGGAGTACCTTCTAAGTACCTTTTTATTTTTTACTAGAAATGCTCCACAGAAATGTGTGATTTGTTATAAAATTAGCAAGGTAAAAGGTCAAAACAGCACACACATGTGGTTATATATCCATTTACACATATATATGTGAGAGATATATGTCTCAATCGTAGTTTTTCTGTCTCTGAATTTCAGATATTTTATCTTCTGCAGACTGCAAGGTTTTTTTATAATGTTGATTTTCTGCTTTGTGTCTTAAAAATATATCAAAATATATCTTCTTTTAGCTAACAATTAAATTTTGAAAAAAGTGTTTTAATAAAAGTTTGCTGATCTTTTCATGACACTCTTTTTCACTGTTTCTCTATATATGATTTGGTGATGTAAAAACGTAATGACCTTACAGTCTAAGTGACTTTTCCAAGCACTGAAACTAGTCATTTCATGGGATGACTAAGTTCAAGATTCTATCTCCTTGAAATTTGTTTCCAGGATGTTAACTGCAAAGCAAGTTATATATAGCAGTAAATGCATGCTTAATTTGTGCAGAAATCATGGTGTGATGAATACAATTAAGAGCCTCGGAGGGAATAATTATATTACTGCATAAAGCTGGTGGATCTCAAATTGCTTGGTGCCTGGACTTTAAATTGGCCTGCGTTCCTGTTGTGAAAGTCATTCATAGTAGTAACAAAACTGCAGTCAGAAATGGGGTAGTTTCAAAGTCATGTAAGTATATTTACTCATCTGCTGCAAATAACAGAACCTAGAAAATGGAAGCAGCATTCAGAAGCAAAGGAACAAAAAGTTGATTCCATTAAAAATATGTGCAACCAATTATGAAACAAAAACATGATAAACAGTGTACATCAAAACATTGTTTCATGCAACAATAAAAATAACAGAAATTATAAATTCTTGATGATTGCATTTTCTTTCATACTACGCATGTAGCATGATATAGTTCTTACTTGGTCTTTCCAATCCATTGTAGGTACATCCAAGAGGCTTTAATGAAGATCTTTAATGGAATTAAAAGCCATAAACATAGCATAAGTCTAGAATTTGACAAGTAGGCTGTTGCCCCATCTCAGAGGGTCAGACGTCACCCAAGTTGTGTTGTAACTGTCAAGGTTTAGGGTCAGTCCACTAAACCTATAACAGACGGTCTCTGTTAACCCCCTTTTCACCCCAGAAAAGAAGAAGAAGGAGGTGGTAGGGGAGGGAGACTTATGGATCTGTGTTGTCCCCCATCCCCTCCCAAATGGAAGAGAAAGGGAATGAGAAAGAGACTTAGAGATTAAAAAAGAAAACTAAAATAGATTTAATGAAGGCAATAATAAAATGGAATTTATACAAATATGTACAAAACCAATATCAAACCCAGCCCCACTTGATGGCAATTACATCACCATCACCACTGATGCTGTGGAGCAGACACTGGGGAAATCCCAGACTGGGCTCAGAGTCAAATGGGAGCCAAGTTCAGGCACTGGGTTCTGCGAGCCAGGTTCAGGCACTTCAGGTTTAGGAACACATAAATTGTGACTGAAGGCAGAATGGACAGAGTCATCCTCAGGTGCTTGCCATAGAAGAAGAAGGAAGAGCTGAGAGCTTGTCCCTCGTGATCCCTCAGCTTTATACTGAATGTGACATATATGGGATGGAATACCTCGTTGGTTAGTTTAGGGTCACCTGTCCTGGCTGCTCCTCCCCACAGGTGCAGCCTTTCACTTTCTGTACTCCTTAATGTAGTACACAAGAGTTAGCAGTGACCTTGGTTTGCATACCAATTCTTGGTAGTTAACTCTAAACATCAAGCATTATCACTGATAGAACCAGACACTGCAAAAATGTACTGTTAACTTCAGAAAGCGTGGTTGGTTAGAAAAGACTCAGATGAAAAGCAAAATCACTGAACAGAATTAGTTTCATTCTAACTCAAACCAGGACATTAACCAAGGACAAGAATTATGGGACTGGATTCTAGTACCTTAACAGCCAAGCCCAATTCAATGGCCTGACACTGGGTTGCATGACCTTAAGTATTATTCATAATGAAGAAAATTCTGCCATATTGCATAGCCAGTGGTTCAACTTTATTTTTTTTTCCCCTCAATTATTAAGCATCTAGCAATAGTCTTACAAGAAGTTAACTTGACTCTGTGACCCAAACCAGAAATTCCTGAGCACAGGCTACATCAGCTGCTGCAACCTATTTAAGGTTTGGAGGTTTAAAATTTATTCAACCTCTTTCAGCATTTGGGAACCATTTTCCTATTCTTCTACTTCTTTTTATGCTTGTCAAACACACTACAGAAAACATGAAATTGTGCATGTTGCAATAGAAAAAAAAGCAGCAAATAAATAGTGTCTGGTTCTAAGGTCAATAGCTGTAAAATATTACCCAAGGGAGAAAAAAAAAAAATACTGAGATCTGAAACTATGATTATGATGTGAAAATAAAGGCTATGGGCATTATTCCTGAACTGTGGCAAATTTTCTTTTCCCTGGGCACTATTTTATAATACTCTTACTTGGAAACTAGACATTATTTACTCTTTATACATTTCTATTTGTCTGAAAAAGATAATCTTACAGTATCTGCTTCATCAGGTACATTCTTTATGTGAAAAAGCATAATTTTAAGAAATATTCTTTTTTACCCAGTGATGTATAACATAGATGTTAGTAGTCTAGAGGTAAAATTAGAGCCATAGAAGATATTGCTCAAGGTTTATGTATTTTAAGACATCATGGTAATGCTGGTGAAATCATAATAACAATGAGAATAGAGTAAGACTATTAGCAATACCACATTTTCCTAATGGTGTTCATTGCCATTATTCTGAGTGCTTTCCACATAAAATCAATAGTGAATGACGAGTTGGCTAAGACTTCATGTTAGAACTTTTTCTTTAGCAGGTCAAATTTGTGATTTGTTTGGAATTCATGTTTCTGTAAAAGTTTCATTTAAAGTATATGTTGTGGTAATGGAACGTTTGTCTCATGTTTTCCTAAACTGTTTTTTTTAACACACTTAGAAATTCCAAGTATACAGGCACACTATTGAAAAAACCCCTTGTTCGAAATTGGTTATATAATAAGGTGGGTTTTTAATATGTGACTGTAATTTAGTATTTTAGAAAGATAAACTGTAATAAGTATACACATATATTAGTATTTTATCATCATTAACAATATCAATGTTTTAGATAGAGTTCATCATCCTGTCTGAGTGTGAACATAGGACATAATGCTACCTTTAGTAGAACTAAAACAATAACAACAACAACAAAAACAAACAAACAAAACTGAATATTTGCTAGTAAAAGTAGAACTGGAAATTTCCAAGAAGAGGGTTTTTAATGTGAATTCAGAAACTTCATTCTCATGAAGAGTCCCATTTTAAAGTTTACGTTTCCAAAAATCATTTGGTGATTGAAAAAATACAATGAAAATATACAGGAGGGAGTAAAATGAAGTGAAAAAATAAAGGAGTGAAAAAATAAAGAAGGGAGAAGGATTTATGAAAAGGTATGTTTGAACATTTCCATTAAGTAAATTGCCAATAGTCTTTCTACCTCCATTTTCCTACTTACATTATTCCAGTCCAATCTGAAATCTCATGTTAGAGCTGTAGCAGAGCTGATCTGTACAATTCCATTCAATCCTCACATTTCTAGACTTCAAAGGAATTTAGTTTAGTTGTTATTCCTGGACCCATATCTTTTGCATCTTATTTTATGAGCAGATTTCAGAAATGAGATGATATGTTAGTTCAAAGTTCTTCCCTGTCAGTACTTGCAAAAAAGATGACCATTCCTGCTGTTTCCTTTCCTTTAACATGAAACTTGTGACTGAAAAACAACACAAAAATGTTAAGTTCTATTTGGTATCAGCCTATTTTATTCACATCTTTTTCATCTGCTTGTTTGTTGTGTTGGAGAAGATGACCAAAGCAATGTACCATCCACCTTTACGCCTACAATCTCATTCCCTCTCTTTTCACATCTTCACAGAAATAGAAATCTTGAAACTATAGTCTTTAGGGAAAGAATCACAATTAACATGTGCAGCATCCATTTAATCACTGTTTTATTCAACACCTTTACATGAATAAAGTTTACATCCAATGGCACTGTTAAGAAACAATGATCTCCAGATGAGCTGTAGAAGCTGTATAACATTGCAAGAAAAACCATCCTTATAGCTAAGACTTCCTTTAAAGTCAGAATCAAAACAACACCCACACATTAGCTGCCGTATTGATTACAAGACTCCTATCAACCACTCTTGATAATTGAAAATGAGCACAAGGGCTGCTTTAAAGTGTATCATAGAAGATACTTTTCTATTTTCTTTCTCTTTTAAAATACATTCAGCTACGTGTAAATACCTTCTAATGATTTTTTTTAAGTGGCAAGTATATGCTAGTGTTACATATTTTAATAAACATTTTCTGTATCTCAGTATAGGATAGTTCTTGCCTTGATTTCTGAAAGGTATTCACAGGGCCCAGATGTTAAACCATAGAAATTTTTTTTCCAACAGTAGCATCTGGCTCATTGGCAGTCTCTACTTGCTGTTTTGTTGGCTTCACTGCAGTTGTCTTTAGGCTGTGAAGTGATTAGGACACTGATGTGATATCTTATTCACTAGAATCCCATTGCTTTTAGCTAACTCATGGTTTCTGTTCTGTAGCATTTAAAAAAAAAAATCCAAATAACAAAATTTCTCCCAAAGATCTCTGCATGAGCTGAAAGCAATGTGGAAAAAATCCAAATGACTTCTCCAAGGATAGGACAAAATGAGAATTCTTCAGAACAGTCTGGGAAAGGGATGAACAAAAAAATAATAGTAGTTAATAGACATTTTATTGCTATAATATGATTCATATTTCCAGGATCTTACATTTGTTTTTAAAGAAAATGTTGATAAATTGTTTTCTTTTCTCCTCAAACAAGGTTCATTTTATTTAGAAGATAAAAGTTGGGATCTTCCTCGTACCCTGTTTCTAGAAACACCTCATAAAATACATGAAGTACTAGTATATAGATGTTGGATGAAACTCTACCATCAGGTACCATATAAACATAATAGAAAATATATCAAATTTTATAACTGTATGCAATAGGTTTTGAGGAGAGAAGCAGGAGTGGCCAAAACTTTATTAGCTACCTTTTAAACTAAATTGCCAGCTATTCAGGCATATAGATATGGGACAGGGTTTTGACCCAGTCTTCCTATTGTATATACTGTCTTTTCTGCTCATATAGCTCATTGAGGCTGAACTTCAATGTATAGCCTTTTAAATGAATGGTTAATTGTTATCCAATTACTTTATGAAGAATGTTTTTTTATTTACCCAGTTTCTGAGATGATAGCATACAGTATAGTTTAAAAATATTATTCAAATAACTACAGAGCAATGATGTTATAGATTTTCTTTGTGGGGTGAGAGGAGTTTTTTTCCTAGCAGTGATATATAGAATCATTTTTACTTTTAAGAACTTTTCTCCTAGATCCCATTTAGCCTATGAACATTTCATTCAGTTGTTTTGGTACTAGATTTAAAATTCCAGCAGGTGAAAACCAGTCTTTGCATTCTTATTTATAAATGTACATACAAACTGTAGATTTAGATACCAATGCTCTCTTCTTTTAGATTCTCACAAACTTAATGTTAGCTTTTATTCTGAACAACAAAGAAAAGATTTCCAAAGCTGGAAATTGGAAAATTCTGTGATTCTCAGACTGCTTTTTCAATCCAAATTGCCATCTAGCCACTTCTCTCATATAATAATAGAAAATATGGAGCTAATATAAGTAAAGCAGACGGTAAAAGGTACCTGCTGACCAAACAGGAGCAGTGGGACTCAACTTGGAGAGGTCAGCCCATCTGTAATAGATAATCTCAATTGCCTTTGCCCACCTCAATTGCTTTTGATGTTACTATATGTCATTTAATACCTATGAGCTGTGTAGCTTTCTTTGAAACTGTTGACATAATGCTGTGGAGATGTTGAAATATTTAGTTTGTATTTTTGTGTTGAGTTTATATATGTCACCCTCCTAGTTAAGAAATTAATGTTGTTAGAGTTATATTACTTTAAATCAAACATGCATGCTTTTGTAAATATACAAGAGTATTACTTGATATACATCCAATTTGTCTTCTAATTTATGAAAGTATAATGATATTGCATTATTGTTATAAAGTTAATCAAGACTTTAATGGGACAGCTATGTTGCTATTGAGTGGGGTTTTTTTCCTTTTGCTATAATACGTCTTCAACAAGCTGATTACACACTGTAGCAATGATTTCACTAATTAGGAAGTTATTGCTACAGCTATAATGGGTAGGAATTCTAACTTTGTAAGTTACACTTTAGGATGTTTTCAGATAGAATATAAAAATAAGAATTGTTTAAAATATACATTGATAGTTACAGCAGGGTCCTTAATCTATAGGCACTTGGTTTGTTTTACTTTCCAGGCTTTTTTCACCTGACAATGCATATTTCCATCTATGCAATTAAACACAAGATAACTTTACATAAAATGTCTGTGACTTGCTAAAGTCTTTGACTTATTTTACATAGATATGAGAAGCTCATGCCAAGAACCAAGAACAATTGTTGGGTTTGGTTTGAAAAAGAAGACAATTTGTTACACATTTTTAACCTTGTTTCTGCTTTTAATTTCACATGAGGTTTGAAATCATATTCAGTTTCAGAGCAAAAGCAGAAAAGACCATATGTTGATAAAAAGAAATATATTTAATAATAGGAAGTCCAAATGTTGACCATATTAGAAGTAAATTTTTTTTCTTTAATTGGAATGATAATTGAATCCTGGTTATCAACATACAAGTTTTCTTCAAGTTAAAAGATAACAATGTCTTCAAGACAAAACTGAATCTATGTGGTATTCTGCTATAATCTGGAGCTTCTAGTCTCAAATATATTTGTACTACTCATTCTTCCTTGGTTTATTTCACCATACACATCAAAGATCTAAGAATTCATAATAACCTTTTAGGCACAAAATGACAAATAGATTAAAATTAAATTTTACTTTAGATTTAACAAAGTATAGTATCATGAGAGCTAGACAGCAAAAGGTTATGTCTCTAATTTTATCCAGGCTCTAGCATCACTAAAATCACTATAAGTGAGACTTACCTAGTTGTTTGCAATTTAACACCTGCAAAATGTCAAAAATTCACCTGCTTCACCTGGGCTTCATTTCTGTGAACTCAAGACTGTCAGTTCTGGACACAGCCTGAACATCACTGACCTGGAATCTAGTCTCTTCACTATTTCTAGGTATTATCAAATTACCACTGAATGCAAATTGTATAAATAAAAACATCATGGGGAAAAAAGCAGGTATCAAGGCATGCCTTCTTTACAGCTTAGTGACTGAAAATTAGGATACTGATTCTCTGTCTTAATCTCTAATTGCAAAATCATAAAAAGACCACGGATGTCTGACAAAAATACAGGATAAAATGTAAAAACACTACCACAGCTACATTGACAGTGAGACCCTAAAGAAAAATGGATATCAGCAAGCTGCTGGTAAAATGCCAATTCAAAGAAGCTTGGAGTTGTGAACAGAGCATTATCTGCTTTCATTTGACTCATCTTGTCTTGAGGATAGTAGGACTTTACTAATGAATAACTTAGAAATACAATCACATTAGCTATATCTCATCTCTTTGTCAAATTACTTAAAGAAAAAATATCTTTTTTCCTCTTCAGTGAGAGAGGTGAAGAAAAAATTGCTCTTGTGAGTAGAGTGGGGTTCATTTTCAGATTGTAGGCACGTAAATTTAAATGTAGAAATTTAGATCTTAATATCTGAACAAGGTGTTGAAAGGTCTGTGATAGGTAACACAGATCTACTTAGTATATGAAAAGTTTTTGGACAACTGTTTAACCCACTTTGAAACAGACCTATACCTTTGGACTTCTCCAGGGGCCAAACTCAGATACCTGGTACCACTTGTGGTACTTGAGATATCTGCATGAGGTAGGCAAATAAGAAGATTTGCATAAAACCTGAGTCATCTTAGAGCTCTAGTTTGAGGTCAAATGGGTTATATTGTAATTGCTTGTCATGTAGAATAGGTGTGGTATGTGCCAACTGTTTTCTTACTATAAGCATGAGCTCACTATAGGGTAAAGATTCCTTCATGTTAGTGATCACGAGTCAATTGTTCATTTAATTACTGAATATAATTACCACAGGTTAACTAAGAGGGCAGCTTTTAGATCTACATAGCACTAAATTCCACTAAGAATATGATAAAGTGTGAATATCTTTTTTAGTAATATATCCTGTATGTGTACAGTATTTCTATTATATGCATTACAAAGATCCTATTTTTCATTAAACATTTTCTATAGGCTCAAGCACCAGGAATCACATTGCTGCAGGTTATCTGTGTACTTTTAATTTATTGAAATCTTCTCTAACACTTAAGCAGTTTTGCAGGTTCTTACAAATGCCAGAATAAAAGTGGAAAAAGGTACCAGTGGGCTGTAATGTCTAGCTCTGTACCTGACATATGTGATACAACGTCACCCAAGAACTACCATTAACATGATTAATATGCATTCTGAATTATGAAGCAAACTTTAGGGCAGGGAGAGGTCCTTCTTTTTTTTCTTGCTAATCTCAGTCCATATATAGCTGGGAACTACAAAATCACTCACCATATCTTGCATCATAAAAACAAGAAAATAAATAAAGAAATACCCCAAACTTTGGACACATCCTTTGTTTTTTCTGGGTGGCATTTTTTGGAGGGGGGGATTGGATTTTTGTCTGGGTAAGAACATAGACATGAGTTATATGGATTTGCTGTCCTGTTTTGGCAGACAGCAGCAATGCTGCACTGCCGTTTGCTGGAAGATGTTACTGTAACAGACATTACGCTAGTGAATTTGACAAACATAGGAAGTAGAGATGCTGAAACATCTTTTGGCACTAGCATACCATTTAGATTTACAGTCCACTGATGTATTTTTTTCTTTTCTTTTTTTTCCCCCCTTTTCTTTCTGTTTTGGGTTTATTGTTTGTTTTTAGTTTTTCCCCTATTATTATTATAATGACAAGATGGTCTGGATCCATGGTCCCAATCTAAATTTCTCTTGTCCCTCACAAATGAACTGTATGCTCGAGCCTGTTACTTGAGGCCTGGGAAGGGCTACTCAAAATGGCTCAGTACATTCATGAAAGAGAGTCTGAAGGGAATAGAGTCTGTTTTGCTCCCATGGCTGCTTTGAGGAACCTCCTGTTTATCCCAGGGTCTCATCCTGGCATCTGTTTGGATAAATAAATAAAACATTACAGAAAAAAAAATCAGACTCTCCTGATCATGTTTTAGTCATATTTCTTATTTTACTATAATAAAATATACCCTTCCAAATTTTACTAGAAAAATTATTTTTCACTTTAGCATCTCTTTTTCACTTCCCTAAAACACTCTTGATCAAAACCAAGCAGACATGAACATTTGATCTAAAAAGAGGGTTAAAAAAAACCCCAAACATGGTATCTTTCACTCATTATATGCTTATTTTTCCCTTTTAATTATAACTATGATGAATCAAATCGTGTATCTGTAAACTTCTGAAAAATAAAGCCTCTGTGTATGTATTCATAGTAAATTAATACTATGGGTCCTGGGATTTTCTTGTTTCCAAATTAGACATCATTAAGAATCATCATTCTTCAGAACTAGCATATGTTTGCAGTCTGAGCACCTGCAAAAATTTGTCATGCAGAGGCTCCTCAGAGAGAAAAAATAATATTTTAGCTGTTTCTAATAAGGAAGGGTTTCTGCGGCTTCTGAGAGAGTACTAAACTTTCTTATTTTCCTTCCTTCCTCCAATGTCTTACATAAGGGTTACAAATGTTTATCAAAACACTGAAAACGTAAACAGGCCAAAGGCATATTCCCAAAAGCAAATTGTAATACAAACAGTAGGTTATAAATTAACTTAGTTTGCACAGATTTCAGTCCCTAAATATTCCACACAAATCTTTAGCTTTCCACATTTTATACAGCAGCAAACTGGCCCTAAAAGATCAACATTTGCCTAAGACAGGCCATTATAAAGCTATATGCCCTAAAACCCAATAAATCTGTATAAGATTTCCCATTGTACCCACATACACATATTTGAAAGACTATAAATGAGATGAAAAAAGTAGATACAACCAGATGAAATGTAATACCATAAATCATCATAATGATATGTTATTTTTTGAGGAATCTGCTTCCATGTTCCCTATTGAACATTTATAATTTTGTTGATAATATGATGAAAGATTTTACACAAAGGATTCTTTTTCTGAAGGAAGCTTTTCTTGCAGTGTGTGGTTTTGGTTACATTATCTGTTGGACGCTTGAGCACACTTCCAAACAAAAGAAAGGACTTATAAAACAAAGAAGTGTTATAGTTAAGGAACTTGGTATTTACTGAGTGTGTGAAAACATGAGAAAGCTTGGCAGGCTCTGGTATTAAGAGGTAGGTGACACCTGTTATGTAATATAGAAATAAGTAGGTACCTAAAGGGCCTATATTATATTGCTTGTTTCTTCTTTAAGGTTCTGTCCTTACACAAGTATTTTATTGGTGTTAAACCTTCTATCACCTTCTGTTACTCAGCAGCTGCTGCAATCCTCTGCTCCCTAGAGTAGAAGTGTAAAAGAGGCAGTCAGCTTGAGTATAGATGCATTTCACCGAACCACAACTTTTTATCTCCAAGATTAATAGTAAAGAAATACATTGTTCATGAGAAAGAAATATTTTATCAAAAACTTATTTAAAAAAAATCACCATTCTATACAGTGTAGAAGCAAATTAAGCAAGCAGCTCATCACAAAGAATGGTGAATGTTGTCAGATTTCAGAGTTCTGCAACCCCACTTTATATCATTAGCTGAACTGAGAATCTGATGCCCAGAGCTCCTGAGGCTTTGTTCTCTTCTCAGATGTTTCAACAATTTAGACTGGCAGAAGGCTTTTCTATTGAATTTATCTGGATTCAAATGTAACTCAAACTGGATCAAGGACCAAGAACTACAACAGATGTATAGATATTCTAAAATTAACACTAAAGAATCATAAGAGTATGCCTGAGAAAGAAAAAGATGATGTTGAAAAACGTTTAAAAACTCTCATGCTTTCCTTTCTGGAAAGAATGTGTTCTCTAACATTTTGGATAGCCTCCCCTAAAACAGCAGAGGAATCAATCTAGGAAATTACAGAACAGCAAGTTTAAATTCAATAGCTAGTAAATTGCTAGAACATTTATTAAAGTAGTCAGTGTGTAAGCACCTAGAGGAAAGCAAGGTGATAAAAAGTAGGCACCATGAAGTAGTCACAGAGAAATCATGACAACCTAACTATGTCTTACTTTTATAAGCCTTAGTAAATTAAGAAAATGTTGGCAAGACACAGTAGATCTCAGGCTAAAACCCTGCACAGTATTCTCACATGGCAATTAAAAAACAGCAGTTGAAATATTTCATGATGAACACACAATCAACATTAAGATCAACACAAAAAAATGATTACACTTCATTCCTAAATGGAAGGGTGACCAGTAGAATAATTTTCTTAAGAGAATTACTGTGATTTTTTTAACATATTATATTTCATTTTTTTTAATGTTTTTCTCCTTATTTACCAATAACTGGAAAACCTGTGTTTTTCAATTCAATGGGAAATACTTTATACATACAGGTATTTTCTGTTTGCTTTTGTGAACAAAACCCAAAATTTAATCTTTATCTCCAGTCTCCTCTCACTTGGAAGAAGAATAACTATCATTTGCATTGTACAGAGAACTGAGGTAAAATCATGTCACAAGCTGCTTTGCAATTTTCTTAGCACAGGGAAAGGAAACCTGCCCAGCTCAGTCACTGAATACATCAAGTGCCATGGACTGTTTTCACATGGAATTAGATCAGAGTTTAGAAATAAAAATCTCTTATCCCCACTGTTGATTGTCTAGGATTTGGAAAGGTTTTTCACAGGTTTAATAAAGAGAAGTAAAGGACGTCTAGTCCTTGGGCACTGGGGAACTCATAAAATACACAGTTGTGTGTTGTGGTCCATCTTATCTGTGCTGCTCTCCAAGACCTGCAGTGAGTTTCTAGAAACAAGAACTTAGTGAAGAAACAATTCAAATTTCTACAGTCTAGTCTGCAGAGTGCAGCCTAAAGGAAAGACAAATAGTTAAGTCTCTCTCCCAACTCTTATCAACTAAAACAAGCACTAGCACAATTCAGGAGTAGTAACTGAAACTATTCCAGGATAGAAACGGCACTCAAATGCCTATGAGTCAACAACAAAATCCCTTCCTTACAGGGAAGTAGCCTATAATGTGGGCTTAGAAATAGATCCCTCAGGTAGACATTCACGTTCAGAGGCTTACATACGCATGTCTACAAACCTGAGCTCTCATTTTCTCGCACTTACATTGTGGGGCTCAATTCACTATTACAACAGAGGACTGTAATACCAGTTGAGATGCTCTAGATGTTTCGTCTGGCCTATGGCTACCACAGCAGATGGCAACTGGCTCTTCTAAGTTGTGTGTCACATCTGTGAACTGCTGTCTCAGATACTCTAGGTTGTCTCAACTGACATAAGAGCCCTTTCTGCATGCAAATGAATCAAGCCAGATTCATCTTCAGAACCCATCTTCATATGAGTTCACCTATACTCCAAGGAAATAAGTGGGCACTCTAGGGTACAATTCATCTCTTCTCAGTTAGACATCTAAATGCATCAAACAAATTGTACTTGTGTATTTCCTATTTCTTTCTACTTAGGACTTATTTTTATCACATTCCTCAGAACTTCATAGAAGTACTTTTAATGCAGTACTCCCAACTCACCTTTGCCTTAGAAAATGCAGTTTGCTACAGGCTATAATACATTTGGTTTCTGAACTGACAGTTTAGAAATACTAGCTTTCCAGAGCTGGTTTGGGCATTCATCCAGCAGTTCATCACATGGTATAGATGTACCTGACTTGCTGAAGGTATTTTGTATTCAGATCATTTAATCACATTTTGTTTTAAGTAAATTAGCCCACTGGTCCCTCACATGTTATATCCATTACCTAGATTCATCTTGTGATGTTACTGCTGTTAAATTGCCAGTAGCTGCTCTTATTCTCTTTGAGGTTATTAGGACTTAGACAGCAATTAAGCAACATGTCGACTGTGCTAGCGTTTCAACATATAGTATAAGTATTTATAAGAAGATTGAGTGTAGCTCCTGTCTAAGAGAGCATGTGGCTCCATATTCTGTCATAGATATATGCCATATGCCAGTATATGAAATCAGTATACAAAATGGTGCCGGTATATGAGAGTTTACCAGGACAATATTGTAAATAAAATAGAATATGACTTGGCAAAACTTCAGCAAATGTGCTGAAAATACTCTGGCAATTAGGACTGGAATCAGTACCATTTACATGTCTCCTCAGGTGATACGATTATTGCATCAAAAGCAGGATTCTGCATTAGGAGAATAACTATTGCCATGAGCTTGTTTCATATGAAGAAGGTGGATAGAGAAGCTGGGTTAGTGAGAATACTGCCAGAGAAGCTCAAATGAAAGATAAAAAATGTTTGCAAATAAGTTAATATCTAAACTGGGGGGAAGGGGAATATATAGGAAACTCAATACTTGATCAGAATTTGAAAAACTGGAAGATAGTGGTATTTTGGAGCTAATTGGATACCTTGAGAAAGAAGCTGTGAATCACCGAGTTTCTGAGGATCTTGAATCATAGAATCACAGAATCATTAGGTTGGAAAAGACCCTTAAGATCATTGAGTCCAACCATTAACCTAACTGCTAAGTCCACCACTAAACCATGTCCCTACAACACGTGTCTGTACATCTTTTAAATACCTCCAGGTATGGTGATTCAACTACTTCCCTGGGCAGTCTCTTCCAATGCATGACAACTCTTTCAGCTTTTAAAAAAAAAATAATCTAAACTGCCCCTGGTGCTTCTTGAGGTTATTTCCTCTTGTCCTATCACTTGTTACTTGGGAGAAATACAGATAAAGATAAAGATACAGAAGAAGATACAGATAAACCAAAAAGGTTAAAAAGCAGTCTTGAAGTGTCCTTCCTTTGGGAAAAGAAATTGAATTCTTGGTTTTGCTCCATTACAAAGCAGGAAGTGGATATTGTTATTAGAAATTTAAGGCAGTTTGCTCAGAGTTTTTATAGCCAGCCTTCACAGGGGTCTAAAAACAATCTTTAACTCCTATGGAAATAGACTTACTTAATGAGATCACCTAAAGACAAGTATTTTCTTGGAAAGAAACAAAGACAGTTGCCACAGCTAGAAAAGAGAGACACTGAGCTAATTGCTAAGTAGACTTGTAATAATATAGTTATATTTGACCTCAGATGTAGCACGTAAAAATAAGAAAGGTGCTGATATTTAAAATGTGCTTGATAGGATCAAAGAGGTGTATCTAGGAACTCTCCTAGAAAAACTGATCTCCATTAAACTGAGGATTTGCATATCTATTCTTTTATTAGAAACTTAAAACTGTACTACGTATGTCCAAAAAAGGAAATAATCAGAAATATTCATTGTGGTCAGTGCTTTGTGTTCTAGCTATGGACCCTCTATGAAGAGTAAGAGACAGAAAGAGTAAGCATGAATGAGAGTTCAACCATAAGACTTGTCTTCACCTTAAGGCATGTTTGAGTAGATACTCAACAAACTTCTAAAACTGTTCCTGTAGCACTCTGGTCTAAAATAGAGAAACTCTAATAGTTAACAAATAACTTGCAAAATTCCTTTATTTTCGTTTCAAGTTTTCCATTACTACTATCCCATAGCATTAGAGACTAAATCTATGTATGTTGATGTTGTAACCACCTTTTAAAATGGGAGGTTTGAGATTGTTGTGCACCTTAGGTAAAAACATAAATAAGTGTATGAACCTTTAAACAATGTAGAGATTGATATCTAATGAGATTAAGGAAGGAAATTAGTTCTTAGACATGTAATAGATAGAGTTGCAGCCCTTCCCCACAAAAAAAAAAAAAATTACTACTTTATATGTTATCCTCAGATCCCTAGAAAAAAAAGAGAGTTACCACACTAATCCTTCTCTCTGACAAACTTGTTAGTTAAAAATTAGTCTTTTTCCTTTTAACATATCAAACATGTTTCATGTTTTCCTCTTTATTGGGAATTTCATATTTCAGGGTCTAGATGGGCAAAGTGTGAGCTGACAAGAATAATAATTAAGGCTTCTACAGGTATGTCAGCCAGACAGGGAAGATCAAAGCAAGCATCCCCACCCTGACAAGCAAGACTGGCAAACTGGTAACAACAGATGAGAAGGCGGCTGAGGTACTCAACAACAATTTTGCCTTAGTCTTCACTGACAACCTCTCTTCCTATGCCTCTCACATGGTTGGTAAAACGGGGACCTGGGGAGCAAGATCCTTCCCACTATGAGAGAAGATCAGGTTCATGACCACCTGAGGAACCTGTACACACCTAAATCTATGGGACCTGAGAGGTGCCTCCCAGAGTCCTGAGGGAATTGGCTGATGTAGTTACCAAGCCACTCTCCACGATATTCAAAGAGTCACAGCAGTCAGGTGAAGTCCCCAGTGAATAGAAAAAGGGAAACATTGCACTAATTTTTAAAAAGTGTAGATCCTGAGAAGAACCGATCTGTCAGCATTACCTCTGTGCCTGGGAACATATCCTTCTAGAAGCTATGCTAAAACACATAGAGCGCAGGGAGGTGTTTTGAGACAGCCAGCATGGCTTCACCAAGGGCAAGTCCTGTCTGACCAACCTAGTGGCCTTGTACAATGAAGTGACTACATCAGTGAACAAGGGAAGAGCTATGGATGTCATCTATCTAAACTTCTGTAAGGCCTTTGCTAGTAGGATCTGTAGCAATAAGACAGGGTGCAATACTTTTAAACTAAAGGAGGGTAGATTTAGACTAGGTATAAGGAAAAAAATTTTTACAATTAGGGTAGTGAAACACTGGAACAGGTGGCCAAGAAAGGTGGTAGATGCTCTGTCCCTGAAAAAATTCAAGGTCAGGTTGGAGGGGCCTCTGAGCAACCTGATCCCGTTGAACATGTCCCTGCTCATTGCGGGGAGGTTGGACTAGATGATGTTTAAAGGTCCTTTGCAACCCAAACTATTCTATGGTTTGATGATTCTATTATTCTATGACATGGTAAATACCAAACATGAACAAAAAACATTGGATAATCCTGAAAAAGTTCCCTTTTCACAGTATCTTTAAGTTATAAACCATACACTCAGTAACACGAAAAAAATCAATAGGTCACTAATACCACTTCGAGGCTCCATTTCTAATACATACAAGTAAGTAATGTGTAAATGCTTTGCATAAATAAAAAGATATTAATAAGAGTGCTGACTAAAGAAAGCTAGGACTACTCAGCTGGAAAAAAGAAACTAGAAAAACAAAGAAGAGAGAGAGAAGGTTTTATTCTTTCTGACCTCTTCTCTATGTATGTTATATGAATGAAATATGAAATATTGCATAGATAGTGTTAGTTAGACCCATACATATAACATGTAGATACTTATTTTGCTGTTGAGCTTCATTCTTATAGTTCATTCTCAAAATGGCTGGATTTTTTCTAGTTACAAATGAAACACCTGCTAGATTGTATATAATAAAGGAAAAATGAAGTGCATGCTTTCTTCTGTAAGTTAGATGCAACAGAGTGTTGGATATTTGTTAATGTATACCATCTAGTACACAACTTTGTTCTCAACACAAGTTCCATTTGTAAAATGAACTTATAACATTTTCTTTTCAAAGCGCAAGCCTTGTTTAAAGAGCCATGGAGTTATGTGCCTGCCATACCTGCTGTAGGAATTGCAATCTTAAGATAGCAACATACTCTGTACACTTCTACATGGGTAATACAAATGATTATTTGAGATTCTGTGCTGCAACCTAACAGCAAGACACAGTAACTACTGACAAACACAAGACCCTATTCCACATACACAGTAAAAGACAAATTATCTGGAGATGAAAAGCAAAGCTAAACCCACATGCTGCAGCAGTGGATGCAGTGCAGCTCAATTATAAAGGAAAGGAACTTAGACTGTATGCTTGGGGAAAACATTCTCATTTGACAGCTCAGTAGAGGACTGAAGCACCTCTACTGAGAGAATGTAACAGTATGTATTAAATTGTAATATTAGGGATGAGAAAAAGGTAGCGTCTTATTGAACGCAGTAGGGGCTAAACCTGTAAGTTGTTGCACATCTGCTGCTGCTTCACAAAACCACAGTACTAAACAAATGCTGACATTGCAGATATTCTAGAAATTTACCTTACTTCAGAAGATGCTAGTGATTGTACAGTGTTTACAGACTGGTTAAAGAAAACAAAACCAAAAAACCCAAACATTAACAAATGACTTAATTAAATTAATGCAGTATGTAGGTGTCAGGTGGGTGGACTGCCAGTGGGTAGGTGATTTCAGTGAAGAATTAAGGGACAATTCTTAATTCTAAAGGAATGTATATTATGTAGCATGAAAAACTAAGAAAACACAAATCAGCTATTGATTGTGATTGCTTTCACCATAAAACGTATATTAGATACTACTATTTTAATTTGGTCTGCTACTGAAGATATCAAGGGATCACAACAGCATCAGAAAATATGTTTAGCAACAAATGCGCTAGGAGAAGAGCAGGAAGGACAGTATAGGGAACACTTAAAGATTTTATATTTTTATTATGGAACATGGTCTCACAGTGCCAATTATTGTTGGTTCAAGGACAAACATTGTTCAAAGAAACTGGGACATATACAGAAAAGATGTACAGGTCAGTGCAAAAAACACCTCATGAGGACAATATTTGAGAATTCCAGAATCATCAGCTTGCAGACGACAGCACAGAGTCCGTAGAGAATACCTTACCATCTCTACAGCTGTTTAATTTAGAAGTTATTATTTGAGTTCCTTTGCAAGTGAAAGCAATACAATATAAAATTGAGCTTGATCCAGAGTCCACTGCTTCTGTAATCTCATGGCGGGTTTGTCAGAGGCTACTTAAGAAGGTGAAATTGCAGAAAACTTCAGTGTTTCTAAAACATATACTAGGAAAATCCTCACTCCCCTGAGTGTTATAATGGTGAGGGTAACATATAACTGTAAACAACATATGTTAAATCCTTATGTTGTGAAACGAGGAGGTCATGCATTATTTGGTAGAGGATAGCTGAGAAAGATTCAGTTGGATTGGCAAAGTGTAATGTGTTTGCAGCCTTGAAAATAATTATGGACTCCAGCCCAAAACAAAAATAACTGTTCTTAGTGTTTATACAATGAAAACTAGCTTTAAAATGGTTTCAGAACCATAGGCATAACTAAGAGCCATTAGCATCATGTAGCTGTGAAAAAAAGGTGAACATGATAGGTAGCAAAGTGTCTGCAGCAATGCAAAAATATTAATCTCATCATTCAAGACAATGTTGAGGTGTCCTTGTACTACAAAGTGTGTACGGATTTACCTTTTTTTCCTTTTTTTCTGATTAAAGAAAGTTACAGTTGTTCCTATGCATGAGTCTGTCTATCCTTCCTAAATGACACATGTTGTAGTAATCAGAAGGTATGTGTTTTGTAAGCATAGCATCTATTACTGTTGTCAAAACTGTTGTTGAACTGCTGCTCGGAAAATATATTTTTCATCTTTTTGATTTTGTATTTCTACTTTCTAAGAAAAAATGTTATTGTCATCCAGGTTTCTATTAATGATCTCTGCAATCACAAAAAAATTCATAAAATCTAACACATTTTCACTCCTCAGAAAATAAGTATTGCCCTTTTGCCTGAAATGTGGTAACTAATCCAATGGATACTCCTAGCCTGTTTCAGCTCAAACACGAGGATTTTGATCACTACCAGAGCTAGGACCATATTATGTCATTTTGCCAGTAACTAATGATAGTTTACTTAATCTCACGTCCATGTTTCTTCTCCAAGCTACTTTGATACTTGAAAGAATTAAGATTTTTCTGATATAGTCACATCACATAAGCTTTGCATGCTTCTAACCTGTGAATAAGTACCATTAGTATGGATACAGCTGTTTTCCTGTGATTTGTCTTCATGCTGTAAAAAGGACAAAGAATCTTTGTCCTTGTTTCACAGTCAGAAAGTTAAATCATAGTGGTATGGAGGTCTAGAACTAGATCTAGACTCGTTCTTGTATGCCAGTGTCACATTCCTCTCACTGTTGAGACTGTCTAGGTTTTGAAGTACGCCATGGATACCATCTGATCAATGCCTCAGCATTTAGTCTTTGTGGAAGCTGGTTAGAAAGACCAAACAGACAAACAACAACAATAAGCAGTGAAACACAGCTAGGTCTCTCCTAACACAGATTTCGGATGCAGTCAGGGTGTCTATATGATCATGGGATATAAGAAACACTTTCAGGTTCTTTAACTAAAGTTTCATAAAATATTTCATTTTAAATGAAATTCTTTTGAGCCATAGTAATGGTGAATGCACTCCATGTTGAAAGTTACTTAAGTCTGAGAGGACTTAATTAAACACAAGTTTCTCTAAGGTTTGTGAAACCTTTGCAGGTTGATAGGCCTTGCTTATTTATCCACATAATAATTTTGGCATGATGTTGTGATCTTTATTATCCTTTATCTTTTAAAAGTCTACAGATAGGAATTAGAAAATGAGTATAGCAACAAAACCTTAAAAATCTTAATTATAAAGGAATGTTATATGCTATTCTTCATCAGGATTCAAAAGTTGTTATATTTATGTTCTTTTATTTACTCTCTTCCCAAATAAAAAGTTACATTCAATAAAATCTATATATGATTTCTTATTATTTTTATACTTACCATTGTAATTAAAAGAGAAAAGGAATGTAAGACAGGTGACTGTTCATTCAAGCCTTGAATGGCAGCTATTGTATGTAATGTGTCTGTTAAGGATTCCAGAGCTATTTGGCACAGTCAGAATAAGTGACCCTGACATTATATCCACACTGTTGATGTTTTACATGGAACTATAGGCTTTGTGAGAAAACTAAGTCGTATACAAGTGTGCATGGAGGTTTACTATAGGATAGATTTAACCTAAAAAAATCTTCACAAATTATTTGTAATCAGTCTTTCATGCTGGTTAAATCTGTGGATTAGGTGTCTTGGACCCATATTTTGCAAAGAGGAAAAATGATATGCAATCATCAAAACTTACTCTTGAAAGCTTTATGGGCTTATTGTTCAGAGTTTTTTGTTTTGTTCATTGGTTTTGGTTTTTTTCCTCCCTATTAAAATCTGGCTTTTGGATTGGCTGTAGCGAGTGAGTCCTGGTTTGCCTCACTCATGTGGAATTGAAGACTGAATAAAAAGGTTAATATAAGGAGTAATAGCTTCTAGCAGCCATAGATATTCACAATTCCACTGGAAACAGATTTCAATTAAAAAAAAAACAAACCCAAAAAAACCCAAACCTGTAACCTTTTCAAATTTTAAAGATGTGTACTTATGTTACTGCTTAAAAATCATACAAGATTTGAAATTCTATCAGTTTTCTATTACTACCTTAAATTTACAATATTCAGTAATCTATCCAACACATAATTCTTAACATTTATCTGGACATAACATTGATTCACACTTATCTGCCCGACATGTGTAGAAAGTTAATTTTGGGAGGAGAGGAGGACAGAAAATGGAAGTCAATATCCATTTCTACTGATGGATTCAGCCAGCTGTGTCATTTGAATTGCATTTTGCATCTAAGGGGGTCATTCTATAGTAGTCATGAAACTTCTATGGCTCAGCCACTTTCAAAAGTCTCTTTAGTGCTGAAAGGAGTCCTTAAGCTTTACAATCCTGTTAAAGCCTTCATTTTCCACTCAGATTAACCTTTATGCTTTGAATCATTGGGGTATTCATCCTCACTTGAAAGCAGACTGAGGAAACTATGGGAAGTTAGAGACAGGAGTTCATCGTTTGAGGTTTGGCTATTTTTTTTAAATGTGGGGGAAAAAACCAAACCTCTCTCTTTGAGCCCTACAAATAAAAATGCCTCATTCTAAGGAAGAGACATAAACTATCAAATGTAATGAAATGTTTTTGTTAAATAATAAGCAACAGAAGCATAAAGAAATAAATATTTTTCATAGAGGTAAAATATATACAACTATAAAATCATAAATATACTGGAGAATTATAATATGAATTTGTAAATTGTATGCAAATAGCTTGAAACCAGATCTACAAAGACATAAATAAAGCAACAAGACTGAAAGGTTTATATGTTGGCTTGTTTATAGAGTAGCACAAACATTTTTCTTTTTTAATTGGCAATTAATTTTCGGCAGCCATCTAGGTACTTTCATGTCAAATTACTTTCCCTATACTAAACAAGATTAGGCATCCAAGCAGCAAAGCACTTATGTGAAAAGTGAGAAACTGACTGTCAAGTAGATATTTTCCACATATAACCAATTAAAATGTTTCTTTTGTGATGAATGGATGTTGTAATTCCTCATCTTGTATTTCCACTTTGGTCTGCACACCTGCCTAAGCTCCTAGTTCTTAAGTCTGAGGATAGATAAAGGCAATACTGAGTTCTCTTGCTGTTCCTCTTGCTCTTTAAGTCCAGGACAAATGTTGTGTACAAGCATCTGTTATTGAGGTCTGAGTTATAAATAATATATCCAAACAGTAACATTGCCCATGCTTATTTTAATTCAGATGAATACCCACAATACAATGGATGAATGCAAGCTTTTTTAGCAGGTCATCGCTTTGATGACTTTTTTCTTCTGCCTCACTCCAATATTTTTTCCAAGATATCTCCACATTTAGAAGTAGGGTTACAGACACATAAGGCATAAAGTAATGTATTATTGATACTCTTCAAATGAATGACATAAAAAAGGAAAATATTGATTTTAAGAAGATGTCTCATTTTTCTTATTTCACAGAAGACTGATGCAGGTTCATGTGACTGTCAATATTATTTGAATTAATGCATATTCCTTATTATTGATTGTTTTAGCAATGATTGTCATAACTGATTTATGGGCACTTATGCATGTTAAATTTTTTAAAAGGCAAATATCAGATTTGTATATATAGATGGATTGACTTGAATAAACAAGATTTGTAAATGTTAATGACAGTATTTGAAAGAATTTACATTATAATACACTATGTTCTATATTTTGTTTTTGAAGTGTTAGTGATAAATCTCAAAGATTTATTGGAGAAACTTTACTGTATGACGGATTCTGGTACTCTCATTCATGGTACCTTATTCAAAACTAATACCTTTGATTTCAACGGGATTTATTATAAATAAATAAAATAAAGAAAAAAATCTAAATATACCTTAAAAATCAATGGAAACACATTCATTGACTTCAATTGGCTTTGGCTTAGGCTCAAATTTGGTCCCTATTCAGTCTGAAGATAAACAGCAAATAAAGGGTGGGAAGGAGGAAACACATAACTTTTCAGGGGATGTGACAGTCTCTAACAGGGAAATGAACCCAAGTCAAAAGGAATGACCAGAACAAAGAGGCTGAGATGAGTACACGGAATTCTGTATTTCAGAAGAAATGCCTTGAATTATAGAGAAGAATCATGGGCATCCCAATACAGTGACTTAAACTACACACGTGCTCTGATATAGTGAATAAACCTTTCGGGGAAACATCTAGATGCTTTATGAATTTGTCTTGCCATGTGTATGTCTAAAGGATTGATATTGGCTAAAGAAGCTGGGCTGCAGCACCTCAACTCTGGGACAAGTGTGCTAGAGAGAAAGGTGGGGATTCATTTCATGTCACATTCAGTATTTGTAGGGTTGTTGATAGTTTTCTAATGCTAATCAGCTCACCTCTGCATAATAAATGGGAAAACACATCCAAAGGACAATACATCTAATCTTTAAATGGGTTTGCAAAATAAATGAAGTGAAACATACTTCTGAACTGCTTATTTCTTTTTGCTGACTGGAAAGGAAAACCAAGATGATTACTTTAGCCTTAGTAGACTATGTGTTAAACATTTCAAATCAGGTGAAATGAATTCCAGATACTTGGAGAGTGCTTATAAACACCCCAATAAGTAAAACTGACTGGATTCTGTTAGAACTCAAGGAAATTAAGGATGACCGAAGTCTAAGTTGGAAGCCAGCAGAAGAGTCTGCTGTATGTCCCCAAGGCAGTTTCACAAGCATAGTTACCACATTTACTTGATACAAGTTAAGCAATCTCTCTTTCAGAAGAAATCCTGAACTAAGAAGAGGAAGATTGAAGGAATGCTTTGCTCTATCCAAACCATAACTGAGAAAATATCTTTTGAGCTTATCTTTAATCATGTCAGCATTCCTTCTGAGTTAATTGTGTCACATTGTGTTTAAAGGTAACCATGGACTTACATTGCTTATTTGTTTGGTTCAGTTTTTTGGTTTGGTTTGGTTTTTTAAAGAACTATACAAAATAGTTTGATCAAGGCAAGAACATGAAACTTTAAAACCATTCATTTTAAAAATTATAATACCTTACCTCAAAACCTGGAGAAGCAATTATCCTAAATTCACATGTGGTTGAACTGTAAAAATATTTATTGAAGATAGTAATACACAAAACCTCCAGACTTCCTTTATATCAAAGACGTTTGGAGTAGTTTTGTTTTGGGTTTTTTGTTTTGATTTGCTTTCTTTTTTTAGCATCCCTATTAATTACAATGACTTCATATTGAGAACTCAGTTGCTTCCCACTCTTACTACAGCTCCAACAAAGCAACTGACATCTGATAATCCTTGAGGTGCTTTGAGTTCTGACACTCTTTTGTGTCTCAGATTTTGATTGGATAGATTGCAAAGAGATATTAAATCCCTTTCATTCACAACTTATTTACTAAGTAATTTTATAGTAAATAGGTCTAATTACAAGAAAATCACATGCTTGCTTATATCAGTTTTAAAAGTAAGATATTATGCAGTTATTACTGTTAGAATCATGTGACAGTTACACTACAAACGTACTGTAGGTTTTACTTAGTAGAAGAACAGACTCTCAAAGACTGTCACCTTAGCTTTGGAACTTTCACAGCATTTCATGCGATGATTAAGATAATTCTATCTCTCTTTATATATATGTACCATACCTATCCCACACAAGGGATAAATATGCAATGCAGTCAAAGTTTACACCAATAAGAAAGTAATAGCCATTTGTAAAACCTGTTTAGAAGAGAGGCTTGAAAGATGGTGGAGTGATTCAGACAAGCAGCTTTTTCCCAGGAAACAGGTGTCAAAATCTTTGATCGGTAGGTATATATGCAGGCATCATTAAATACATTGATACCTACATGATCTTTACAAGGTTACTGCTTTTGTCTGTGAGCAAGGGATAAACACAGTACTACTTGCAATATTCCATTACATTAGGTATTTTGCACCAAATGTGACTCCTACAGTTGACTGTAGGAAGACGTAAGAAATTTTACATTATTTCTTCCTTAAAATATGGTTGAAAACAGGCTATTGTTCTTTATCACAAATATCACAAGACCTTCACATTATTTATCACAAGGCACATATAAAAATCTTGTGGGACATCTTCAGGTGAAACACAGACTCCATGTTCCTTCATTCCATGTATATACTGAAACTTTTTAGTCATTCCTTCAAATCAACAGGATAGCAAGTAGAAAAAAAAATTGAAAAAGTTTGTCTTCTCTATGATATTTCCTACTGCTAAGGGCATTATAAATTTGGTTTACAGTATTGTGGGTTCTTTTGTTTTCCTTAGTTTTGTGAGGAGTTGTATCAACCATTGTAATAAAAACAGATAAATATGAAGTATCTACCCCTTATATTCTTAACAGATTACTGAGGTCTGTGCTTTTGGACACACATCTAGACACAAGATTTAGATTTAATTATTTTAGCTTCCCTCTAGCAACTGAGACACATATCCTGAAAAGTTCCAATTACTTCAAATAAACACCAGAATTCTCTTAGCTATGTAGGTCACCACAAACACATTGCTTGCTCGTAACTAACTACAGACAGCAATTCAAATTCCTCTGTGACTGACCTGCTTAAGACACCATGCCTTCCTGTGGTCCATAATATTCTGTTAGATTACATTCCACTGGAACAATAAAACAATATATTGCGAAGGAAATCTTGTGTGAGAGTAGTGAATCTTTCTGTGAAATGAAATTCAGTTATAAACTTCACCTGTGAATTCATTTGCCTATTGCTGAGGAATTTGGTATTTTCATCTCAATTTTTTTGTTTTGCAAGTAAGAACCTATCCATCCTCAACTGTACCTATACAAACAAATGAACAAGCAAACAAACAAATCTTACTGATATGGTAAGCACACAACCTTCCTAGGATGGAAAAGAAACAAGAGAAAGACAGTCTTATCGTCACACAAGCATTTCATAGAGACATCGACATACCTCAGCATATGCTACTTAAGTAAAAAAGGTCCAATAAACCTCAGTTGTCTAAATAACTTGCAAAATCATTGCAAAACTTAATTGTAGGTCACACAAAAATAGTTGCTCTTGTGAAATCGTCATGCTGCCTCTTCAGAGACAATAATGTTATGGGCAGATAACTGGCAGCAGCATTTAGCACATCTATTTCTATTTCTGCCTAAAAGCAAAAGCAGATTCAATTTTTTTTTTTATTGTTACTATTTGTTTTTCTCAAAAACATTCTTGTTTGTTAAACATTTGGAGCTGAGCCACAGACTAGCATCTGTTCTATTCTCACCTTCTTGTCCTTTCATCCCCAGGTACATTTATAATTCTCCATGAATTGTGTTGGGCACACCAATACCTATCTATACTGAATTATATTCTTAAAAAACAGTCATCAGCTGAGGATAGCTTTCAGTTGTTAAGTGTTTGATCATCAAATTACTTAACATTATAGTGATGTAAGATATATAATCTGACCAACATGAACACAACACTTACAGCAGTGCCTATGAAGGACAGAAGAACTGATTTTTCCAGTAGTATCAAATCAAAATTGGGCCAACGGTATTTTATTACATCATGTTTCAACCTTCTGTGGTTTTTGACATGCCACATATTGAAAACAAAGGTAATAACTAAGCAGTCATCACTGTATTCAGCTTTTCAAAGAAAACAGAATGTCTGACTTGGATAAAACAATATATACTGATTTTCAAAAAGAAAAGTATACATGAAAGGTATGACCAACTATGGGTCAACGATTTTACAGCTGTTTTGACTTGTAATGGGACTGGCTCTCTTTCCTTGCTGAGTGTGGTTAGTTATAGGCAAATAAAGATGGTTCTTTCACTTACCTTTCTAGTAGAAAAACACCTGTTTTTCAACGAAGTAGATATAGTCTCATGAGGTCAATTCAGTGTTCTGTTCCACACCAGCTACCAGAATTAGCAGCAGCAAAGCTGGATCAGTTAATATCTGAATGTATTAACTATTTAATCTGTTCCTAAAGATTTTAAAAGGAGGAAAATAAGTCTCAGAGTGTTACTCAAATAAAGGAAAACGAAGTGACCCATCACAGTACCCACAGGTAACTCTTAGCCTTTCCATTTGCCATGTTTCCTAACTTGTGATGCCTGCTTGAGTGACTTATTACTTGTACTGAGCTGCAGGGTTTGCAGGTTTAGGCATTGCACCATCTCCATGGCTATACTGATTCTGCTCATCCCAAACCTGATTGTTCATAGTTGATACCAGCAATTCCAACACTGTTTTGTTGTGTGCATACAAATGTATTCTTAAAAACATACTGATTGTCTAAAGCTCTCACCCCCAACAGAAAAGCATCTAGTGAATCTTCTGACAATATCTGTTAGACAGCATTGGCTGCCACAACTACATCAATCCTCTTAGAAAAAGCAGCACATGGCTGTGATGCCGTTTTAATAAGCAGAGGTGAAATCCAAGTCATTATATAACTTTTTTTTTTTTTTTTGCAGAGCAGTCTGACTTTGTTCTAGATAGTAATGTGACCAAAGTGAAAAAACCTACTTTTTTAATGAGCTGTCTCAATAGTATTCATCAAAAAGCATGCACAGGATTCATCAAAATCAAACATGTTTATTTGTTTAAGATGCAGTATTAAGTGGAACACTTCATGCCTTAGTACACAGCTGATGAGAAATTGTGAGATAGGAACGTATTTCTGATGCAAAATGTCTGAAGTGGCAAGTCCCAATGCAGATGTAAAGTGCAATTTGGAACACTATTTTATACTTAATCTATATAACATTTTTCTGTACTGTTTGTCTCACATTATAATTCACTCTTCTGTACTTAAGTACCTTTTTGGTTGCTGTACCAAATATGACTTGTGTGACAAAGAACATTTATTTATGTATCATATTAGTCATTTGTAAAGTAAACACACAATACTGTTTTCTACTAGTTTTCTATAGTTTGAAATCCAACAATTCTGAAGTATAGCCTCCTTATTTCTAATAGTAATCATCGAAGATGTGCTTTTTCCGCATAACAGCTGAACTTCTCTTTATCATGTAACTCTTACCGTAAGTCATATAAGGATACTGGTTTGAGTTGTGACTAGGCACTACAAAGTTGATTGTTTTCATATCCGGATACTTCCTTGTAAACATGCAAAAATATACCAGACTTTATTTCAGTCACTTGAAATGCTATTTTCTTATCAATATTTGTAAGCAATAAAAGTAGAGCAAGTATTAAGTCGTAAGCTTACATAAATGTAATAGTTAATGTAGAAGGACTATCACCAATATTTTGGATTCACTCAACTATGTCATATTTATCCTTTCTCATAAACTTTGATAATGGTGTTTCAATAAGTATGCTGCTTCTCCAAGGTGCAAAGAGCATGATGAGCTTCTGTTAGAATGGCTTGTTGGCTGTTCTGTAGCATCACCTAAAGTCTGCACAATTTAAATGAAGTGCAGCCATATAACCTTGGGCTGTGATCTTGTCAGCTTTTACAAGCTAAACAGCATGAAAGCTGGTCAATACATGGATGGCAGACTTCCAAGAAAAAAGAAAGACAAAAAAAAAAAAAAAAACGACTACTGTAGGAAGTAGTGTTGATCATCCTCTGCATATCAAGCCTCTCTGTGAGTCAGTACTCAACTAGCATTACGACGTTTTGTCAAGATAGCTGGTATTAGGTATATTGCTAAAAACTGAAGGAGAATGAAATAACTTGATCTTAGATTTAGACTTTCATCTTCATAGGTAATTAAAATGGTCAATTTTTAAAATGCCTTATGAGGCACTCTCCTGTAGAGGTTAATTAAAGTGACTAGGCTTCTGTTATGGTTTTGAAAATAGTCCCTTTATTAAGTTACCTATTTACAGAAGTAAGGAACAATCTTTGTATTCGTACTCATAAAATTGTCATTCTCAAAGCCATATTAGGTAGGATTTCCAAGACAGATTAAGTCTTCTTAACTGCAAGATGGTAACAAAAAATCTTTCTCTCTCGCTTTACCCCAGCCATGTTCTTGCACATTCCTCTTCCTTGTGTGGGGGTTCTAGAAATTGAGCTGAGCTGACTCTGATAATGGATAGCTAGAGCTGTCAAACGGAAACCAACAGATGTGTATGTCCTGGATGAGCTAGAAAGCAGAGACTCCCTCAGTTACACAGGCCTTCTTTTGGCAGTAGCACAGACTAACAGCTTAAGCCAATTTTCAAACTGCATGTTAAGTCCTGTGGGTGTTACAGAAAGTTTCACCATATGCGGTCATGAAAAGCCAAAATTTATTCATTTTTTCTTTAAGTAGTGTATGATCCTCTTCATTGTAAATAAATCAGATTTGGTTTATTTGGTTAATTTAGATGATTGGCTTTATCAATCCAAAAGCTTAGCTTTATTATATTAAAATTGATATAATATGCCATTATATAAGGCTCTGTATAGGCTCTGTTTTCAGAAAACAAGCCCTTTAGTGCAAATTGGCTCTGTTGCCAAGTACTGCGCTTTTTCTTCCATTTCTCGAGGTTTTTTGAGGTGGACAGGGGCTCCCTGACCAAGGGAAGCCCGAGGCAGGGGGGAGAGACCCAGCAGGAGTCAGCATCTCTCGCGAGAGAGTCTGAGAGGGCGACATGACTGGGGGCATTCCTGGTGAAACCGCGGCAGATTTAAACGCAGCGAACCCGGAAGCGGCACTCAGACCATGAGCAAGTGAGACAGTGGCTGTCTCGCTTGTTCGTGCGTGGCCAGCAGGGTGTGTGGGGGAGGGGCACAAAACAAACCAACCAACCAACCAACCCAAAAAAACCCCCACAAAAAAACAAAAACACGACAAAAATCAAAACAGTGGTGGTTGTAACCAGGGCTAAAACTCCTGCAAAGAAGAACGTGGCAACCCAGACAGAGGTTCTGCGGGAGCACATTGGTGTCCAGGTCTCCAGCCGCAGAGAGTGCCGGAGTGTGGCACTGCTGGTGGAGGGTGACGGGGGTAACATCTGTGTCCGGTGTGACCAGGTGGATGATCTGCTCAGCCCAGTGGCTGAGCTAAAGGAAGAGGTTGAAAGATTGAGAAGAATAAGGGAATGTGAGAGGGAGATTGATTGGTGGAGTCAGGCCCTACCTTCCTTCAGGACAGAACAGAAGGTAGAGGCTCCATTAGGAGAGGAC
>JAVSBS010007198.1:14787-39054 GCA_033124195.1 Coracias cyanogaster | reverse complement strand
AGATGCTAGGAGAAAGGTTGGACTTGATGACCCTGGAGGTCCTTTCCAACCATGATGATTCTGTGATTCTGTGAAATCCATGAGAGAAATTTAGGACCTGATATGCTTAGGAGGAGAATTACAAGATGAAGCAAGGTTATTTCTGTCAAAAACTGTTTATTTAGAAAGAATATCAAACTTTAATGTCTCTGAACAAGACAAAAGACAAACAGCAGAAAAGCACTTCTTTACTCTCAAATCTAAGCTCACTTAGCTCTTACTCAGAGCTTTCTACAATATTCAGAGCTCTCAGGCAAACTTCTTACCCTCCTGCATTAGTTAATTCTCCCACACTTTTTTAACCTGCCCACATCCATGTATATTTGTTTTTAAATCCAATAATATTCTTCAGCTTTAGGTCAAAGAAACTGTTGTTTCAGTCTTCTGATTTTATAAGTGAAGCTGACTGGTTTTCAATTTTTTTCCTGAAGTGAAAGGTTTTACATACAAATCTATATAATACATAATGATATTGTCTCTATCTGTATCTGGTTTCCAATGTAAACAACTAATGCCATCCACAAATAAAAATAAAATAATTTAAGAAAATATATAAAAATATATATATATAATTGAACCAAATTAAGGCTAGAATGGGGCTGGGATTATAAACAAGAAGTAACATTCTTCTGATTGTTTGTTATTCTTTTCCAGGAAATATGAAAGAATACTTTTTCTTTGTTTTTCTTTTTCAAAATTGCCCAGCTCTTTATTTTACTTGTTGAACGTGTTCTTACTCTGAGACATCCTAAATTTGGTTAATACTTTCTGCTAATATGGGTAACATTAGACATGTACCATAAAAAATTTGCAACCGTTGTTTTTAGTTCCCAAAAGTCTTAGACTGTGGGAGGGAAGGAGGCATAAAGGCCAAAAAGAAAAAACAACAAAAAAACCACCCCTAAAACCCCCCAAACAACTGATAAGTTTAATTCACATCTACCATGACTGAATCAGGCTGTAGGTACACATAACAGTCAGAGTGGAGGAGGAATCTCAAACTTAGAGAAACATACTTTTTCACTGCTAACAAGTCCTTTTGCCCTTGCAAAATATATAAAGTTCCAAAGTTATCTATGCATGGTGATAAAATAGTAGAAACTTGGAGCCCAGCCAAGAATTTAACTAGAGCGGAATTTTGTTGGTGGGTGGTTGGTTTGGGTTTTTTTTTGCTGCTAGCCACTCTATACAGGACAAAATAAATATTTTCTGGAGGAGTTTATTTCTACTTTTCTAAGAGTTAATTGGCAAAATGGGAAAAAACATCCTGGGAAAGTATGTAAAATGCACTTTTCATTGGAAAATCTGATGCTAATATTACAATCAATTGCATTCAAGTGATAGATACATGCCATATAGTAGTTATCTTCAAAAATACTACATCAACATTCTGATCAATCTGTTAATTTATGTGAACATATCTAGGGATGGTCCCTACATAATGCTGGGGATGGTTCTTCATGATAGAAGTTAAAAGCAAACAACAAAGAAACCCAAAGCCCCAGGCAGTGAAACAGGTGGGTGTAGAACCTTCCAAAGGAATTAGAAACAAAATATCTGGTAAAGCAAGTAAAGACGCTATCAATTAAAAGGGAATTAATCTATTGGGAGTGAGAGGTTATAAAGTCAATGACATGACAGACTAGTCATATACACTAGATAGTGCTATATCAACATTCTCAACCACTGTCTGTGATATCTATATATTTGGGAATTTGGGGTGTAAGCTTCAGGTGGATAACAAAACTAGTAACATAACAATGACTGTGGACCAGATGTAAAAAAGTCAACCCTTCTGTTCCTAGTTAAATTAACCCAAACTTTTAAATTATTAATTAGATTGTATCATTAAGCCATGATGAAACACTTTCTCTCCGATTTCAAAAGCTCTCCAAATTCATTATAAAAATTGCTACCTTCTTTTTTTTCTGTGGAGAATTTTTGTGGTGACCTGTTATAATGCAGTGATCTGATTATGCAAAGACTAACAAAGGAGAGACTGTCACTTTTTAGGTGTTTGGGCTTTTTTTGTGTGTGTGTGAGTTATAGCCCAGTCCTATATTTTGTTTTGTTTCTTCCATTTTATTGATAGAAATCTCTTTTCTGCAGACATTTCCTTGGCCTCTGCCATATTGATCGTTGCTGTTGAAGGAGAATGAGTCTTCTGATTGCACTCTACTTGAAAGATTGTTAAAGTAGAGCAAACCTGGAGATGCTAAGCAGGTCACTGGACAGTCCTTCATAAATATTCAAAAGAAACAAACATTATGAAAGACACTAATGCTGATAGAATTCACAGATATGCTAAGTAAGAATAAACTATTTCCTGCAGAGAGCTCCTGTAGGGATTATACGGCTTTCTGCTTTAATGAAGTTACACTTCTAACTAATGGCAGATGATGTTAACATTTCCCTTTCAATACCAAGGACTATTTTTTATTGTTTAAAAAAATGATTAAAAAAAGAGAATTCTATGTTGATTACAAGCATTTATAATCATTTTTAGGAAAAGGGTGCAATCACTTACAAAGTCAATTTTCATTCAGAATTTAAAAACATCTATTTGATTATAAGGCACAATGTTTTCAACCGAAGGGAGTAAAGACGATTACTACTTTCACTGCTACCTAAATGATAGCAAAAGCATGTGTAAAATTACAAATAAACTTTCCCCTGTAGAATGATTTCATACAGATCAGTAGAAACACTCCAGCTTTTCCATTGGATTAGATGATGAACAGCACAATCCATATGAGGATTTTATCCTTTATTAAATTTTACAGACTTGTTTAAAAAAATCAAAAGGAAGAATGTTTTTTCTGCCTAAAACTCTGCATAGTTTTTATAAAATTTTGTTTACTTTACTTCTAGTCACTGTGCCTCACTGCTGATATACACTTCATTTTCAATCAAGTCATTTCCTAGCCTTTATTCAGTTCTGGCACCAAATTGTGAGAATCTTCCTTAGTCTTTACTCAAACAGAATCACTCCTTGGATTGAGCAAATATACATAGAGCAGTTGACTAGAGTCCTGATCTTGTACAATACTTAACTTGAATACTCAAAATGAATCAACTAGTAATGCAAACAAGGCCCACAGCATCTATCCTCTGAAAAAGACCCTGTCTGCTAAAAATACTTTCCTTTTTAAAATTTCTGTCCTTCTAACTGTGACTAAGTAACAGTGAAAATTAATTTTCTTTATTTCATTAGACAGTCTTTTTACAAAGGGTATTATTATAAGACCTATACTGAAATTTGTATAAAATGAGAAAGAATTTTCCTAGAGAAAAAGAAAAAAAAAGACTTATGAGCATGCACACAGACACATGAACTAACCAGTCTAATAGTAATGAATCAGACAAAGAAGAAAGGGTGTTAGATTCTGTCAACCACCAGGAAATGTCCATCCACTCAAGTGTGTAAATGTGCTGTATAGGTTAGCATGACATATTGTAGGAGCTATAGATTTCAGGAGTTACCTCTTGCCAGTGCCTGCTTTTTCCCCTCTACACAATATATCTTAAAGCCAGCTTAGTTCAAAGGAGAGTCAAATTTTGGCTCAAGTGTCATAAGTGACAGTTTCATGCCAAAGGAAAATCTTTCTTTTCTGTGGCTTTGGTTAATCCCTTACACTGAGGAGTGGTAAGAAAAGTTCCTTTCAGTTGCTATGTCATAAGATTTGTCCTTACTACTGCAGATAATACCATTTTAAAAATACGTTGCCCACCCCCCACATTGTTCGAAAGTAGCATTTGAAGGTGAGATAAACTATAGATGTTAAGCCGGAAAGAAGTCATTATTCTGTTTTATTATCCCACCACAAGAGGATGGAAGAGCTCTGAAAATTACTTTTCAAGAACTGCAAGAGCAAATACAAAGCAACTTTGCTGCTGCTTTCTGTTTCCAGCAGGGAGCTAGACTTGGTTGCGACTTTTAGTGCTATCTAAATCTGCAAGCCTGAAAACCTTCAATATATCTGAAAGAACATATATCTTGCTTGTTCACATCTATTTAGGCAGTCACAGTGTCCAGTAAATATTCAGTGTTTTCAGTATTTTTTTTCTACTTGTTTTTTTTTTTTTTTAATATGCTGGGAAATATTGGAAAAGCTTTATTCACTTATGAATTGAAGCGAGTGAATTTGAATGAAAACAAAAATAACTTTAACATGGTTTAAATTTCATTTTATATGGCTTCTATTAGTTAAGAAAAACTCTTAAATATGGTCAAGAAATAAGAATTAAAAATATTTGATTAATTTTGCCTTGGAAACCAATTGATTTATTAGGCAAAACAAAGTATTATCTGTGTTTCAGAAGCTGATTGATTTTCTTCAATCACCATGTAATACCTCTCATCCTACACAGCTTGTTCTTTTTTTTTCCCTCATAGAATATAAGAGAAAAACTGCTCCTGCCTCTTTAACTTTTCATGAAACTTGCAAAGAGGAAAATATTTTCTTCACTTGAGGAAAAGAACTGCTCTTAAAACTTAGTTAAATACTCCTACACACCATTTTTAAATACTTAGCCAGTATCTTCCATCATCTTAGCAGATTAGGGGCAGTACTTCTTTTTTTTAATTTAAATTGCTTTGATGGCTTGTTGTTCAGTTAGGTAATAAAATACTTGCTGCCATAATTTCTGATTTAATTTGAGATGGATTTATATCGGTTTTTTTTTAAGAATATACATGAAAATCATTACAGCTATTTTTGAGCCTGCCTCAGTGCAGGAGGCTGGACCAACCAATCTCTGACGCCTTTTTCAATTACACATTCTAATGAATTGATTAACAAAATAATTTGCAGTGCATTTTACAGATTTACATGTGTATATATATACACATACAGATTGTGTATAATATAAATTATTTATTTATATTGTATATGAAATAATAATTTAACATTTTTCATCCCATAGTTGGGCATTCTGTGACCAAAGTTAAATTTGCAAGAAACACGAATATAGAAGTGAGAAAATAATTTTAAATAAATCCAGATTATAATTGCCACTGCAAGGCCATCTGTATAGGTTAGTTTGTTAATTTTTGTCTTAAAAGTAACTGATATTTATTAGTAAGTCCATGCATTGCTTTACCATTTGTAAACGTACAAATAACATTTCCTGATTTTCCTCTTGATTTGTCTTTAATCCTACTAATTAGAAATGTCTAAATATAGAGCTTGCAAAAAGAAAATACCTTTGAGGTGGGCAGTGAAAGATAGATCAGGTCATTATAACCTCCATTTCTGTTAATTAGGCAGTGGGAGTCCTGTGTCCTCCTGACATTCATGCAAATATCATTAGCTAGCTATGTTTATCTGCGACAGTAATATCACTACTGTTAGACTCAATCCCAAACTAGATATTTTCATTGATTTTTCTCTCACCATCCTCTATTCAAAAGTAAAATTTCAGAGGAATAAAGTACCTTCATTTTAAAATGAAGGTGGTCAACAGCTTAATGTCCAGATGGCGATCAGTGACAAGTAGTGCCCCTCAGGGGTCCATGTTGGGGCCAGTACTGTTTAATATCTTCATCAATGACAGAGAACAATTGAGTACACCCTCAGGAAGATTCTGCATGGTGGATAAAAAGCTAGACGTGAGACAGCAATGTGTACTCCACAGCCCAGAAGGTCAACTGTATTCTGGACTTCATCAAAAGAAGTGAGACCAGCAGGTTGATGGAGGTGATTCTGCCCATCTACAGCACTCTGGTGAGGCCTCATCTGGAGTACTGTATTCAACTCTGGAGTCCTCAGCACAAGAAGGACGTGAACCTGTTGGAGCAGGTCCAGAGGAGGGCCATAGAAATGATCAGAGGACTGGAACACCTTCTCTATGAAGAAAGTCTAAGAGTGTGGGATGGTTCAGCCTGGAGAAGAGAATACTCTGGAGACACTTTATTGCAGCCTTTCAGTATTTAAAGGAGGATTATAAGAAAGATGCGGTCAGTCTTTTTTGGCAGGGCCTGTTTTGACAAGACAAGGGGCAATGGTTTTAAAGGAGGGTAGATTTAAAGTAGATGGAAGGAAGATATTTTTATAATAAGTGTAATGAAACACTGAAACAGGTTGCCTAGAGAGGTAATAGAAGCCCCATCCCTGGAAATATTTAAGGTCAGGTTGGACGGGGCTCTGAGTAACCTGATCTAGTTGAAGATGTCCCTGCTCACTGCAGGGGGCTTGGACTAGATTACCTTTAGTGGTCTTTTCCAACCCAAACTATTCTTCAAATCTATGATTCTAAATAACCTGGTAAGGTCTTTTTCAGATTACCTGTCTCTGAAAATGTCATCAGACATAATGGTTTCATATTGCGTTATTGCACAATAAGAAGGTAAGCCTCATCTCAGAAAGCTAGAGCTAGAGTTTTAAAGAACATCTAGGGGAGATTGAAGTCATTGCAGACATGTGAGCGGCTGATAAACAAAACAGCACAAGTTGGAATTTTGAGGATTTGTGGGAAAGAAAATTTGGAGACTTTGTTGTTATGTACAAAGAACTTACTTTATCTATAGCTGGAGGATATGCACATAGGTTAGCCTGAAAATTCTGGTTCACATCCAAAATTTTTAAAAGTGTTTCAGAAGACAGATAATCAGTTTAGGACCACAAGTGATTTCCATGGTCACTTAGTTTAACCAATGTAGCACAATGCATAAGAAAATCCATCTGATAAAACAGGGTTTTATGGTGCTGACTTTGACCCAGCTGGTAGATATTGGAGCAGTCTGAATTTATCTCCAGTCACTTCTAAAATTTATAGGAAATAATGCAGTTTGAAGATTTCTAAATGCATGTGCACCTGCTTGCCTTTAGGAAATGCAAGAAAATGCAAGGAAAATACTTTTCCCAGCACATTGTGAAATAGTTCTGTCTTCATTAAGGCTGAAAATGGTATTGACCTATTTTTTTAAAATACCATTGCCACATACATACCTACTGCTAAAGTAGCAGAAAAAATAAATGTGCTCCCTTGGATGCAGAGTGCATGTAAAAGCTTTTATGTGTTTAAAATGCTTTCTTTTAGATGATGTTTCACAAATGCAGAATATGGGAAAGGCAGAATTCCCTTCTTTCCTACTCCCCTTCACAGTAAAGATGATAAAAAGGTTTCCTATAGAAATGAGCTACAATAGCTTCCAAGAGCACAGTGACTTTGTAGACAAATGTACAGTCATAACACACAATAGTTCACATTCAACTCTGGATGCAATAATTATTTTAATGAGAAAGATAATGGCTAGTCAGGACACTGGAACTAGTCCCTTACTGTATTAGAGAAATGTTTTGTGAGTTTAAAATTTATCACAGACAGTCCCCTAGACAGTATAGGAAAGAGCTTACGCTCAGTGACCTGACAGTTACCATATCTGGTGTGTAGAACACAATGGGCACTGAGCATCGTCTCCTGTGTCAAGTAAAGAACTCTGAATCAATCAGAGCATTCCAGCAGAATATTAGTTCTTTAAATTAGTGCTATGCTCTAGCATTGCTACTGAAAATACACCACACTGAAAGGATTAATCCAGCTGTAGTCCGAAGAACGGGTAGGGAAATATACCCTATGTAGCTAAAAGGAATCTCATTATGCACACACATTTAGTGAATGTTCTTGAAAATCTATTTGTGCTGCACAGTAAGTAGTCATTTGTGATTACAAAAAGAATATAGCAATACTCCTAGCTCAACATGATAGCATTTTATGTATTTTGCGAGGACTAAATGATTGCAGTAGGAAAAGACAGTGGTGATTCAGGACAAAATCTAGCATTCACAAAGTTTTTGTTTCACTTTACTCTCCCTTTCGTTCACTAGTAAGCTGCAAAAAAGTATTACACTATTTTTTTGTTACAGGAAAATCATGCTGGATCCAACAGCACAGAAGAAGCAAGGCTGCTGTGTCTCCATGCTCCCAGATGCAACCAGTAGTGAGGCTGATGGTGTATTCCAGCAGGAACATGAACAGACAGCACCCATATACACTGCATATATACATACAGTTGCTGGTACTACAGACAAACGAGTCCTCCAACCTGTGGTTTGACTCCAGTTACTGCTCTTACACCCCCATACTCACACATGCACACAGAACCCCTCCAACCTAGGAAAGAGTTAGAAAGGAATTTAATAAGATGATAAAAAAGATTGTGCTGATCGGGTGCAGGGCATAGCCAGAGAAGTGTACTATTTACATGCAACTGGCCCTTTCTATCCCTTTAGTGCTCTATTTTCCCACACATTTTAATAACAAGATTACCTCACCTAAGCCTCTCTTTTCCCTATCTATAGTTTTTTCCTTCTAAATCCTGTAACAAATCCCACCTAATCCTAAACTGTTCTTCCTCTGTATCTCACAATGTGTCCCATATCTAAGCAGCAATTAGTCTAAAAAGTGATCTGGAGAGGTGTTCCAGGTGACTCATTTTGATTGGTTTTGTGCCTGGACCATGGGGCTGATGGCTCTGTTGGGACAGCCCTGAAAGTCAGACAAGATGTTTGCTGTTTGCACGTCTGTAATTTGGGTCCTATCTGCCCTATGCTCCTTGGCTTCTTGGAGATGGGCCTTTGATGGTTTTAAGGCCCCTGTAAGGGGCCTGAGATCAGCTCAGCAGGATATTATTTGGGTTCCCAATACTGCCATTGTCTCTTGGAGCTCCTCTGTGGAGCAGATATTCTCTATCACATAACCTAAGACTTTTGAACTACAATAGCGAGTGCATCATTATCTAAGTATACTTTAATCAATATAATGCACTTGAATTTCCAAAACTTTTTTGAAAGGCTCCTCACCAAAGACTCTTGAAGAAACTAAACTGACAGAAGAGTACTCACGTCTTGGATTATTAGATTATTTAGAGGTAGAAATAGGAGGTTAATTTTCACAAAGGTCACCAATGGAGCAGTACATGAATAGTGAGGTGACGAATTTGCAAAACAGTATTTTCCAGAACTATCTCTGCTAAAACAAAAGTGAAAAGTGAACGGGCAATAAAATAGCAGGAGATACACCACATTGACAAGTGATATGGAATCCTAACTGTGCAAACAAATAGAGTCAGATTAAGTATTACTTCACTCAGGAAAGAGATTTTGGCACCCCCTGTGAACAGATACCTCTTGCTCCATTAGCACGATGATGAGGCAAACAGAATTTTAGCAATTATGAGAAAAAAAAGAATACAGGTAAAAATAGAAAATGCCATTATGCTACTGTTTAAAAGCATGATACATATTCCTCTTCAGTAATGCACAACACTCTTAGTATTGTGCTTTGTGAAGGATACAGTGATACACAGAATGGGATGTATCAGTGTATCCAAATAATTTACGCTCCTTTTTCATTGCAGCATACAGAACCCCTTATCTTCTACATTGCATGCACGTTACTTTATTATTGGGCTCTCCTTTCTGTAATGAACAAACTAGTCTCTTCCAAAGCAAACTTGAATGAGGTTCTGAGAACACTTCAGACAATACTATAGGCAGTATGTTGAAAACTGCACAGGACTTGTCTCTCAGCAACTGAAATACTCCTTCAATGCTGTCTGAATAGAACTTGCATTTTCTCATGCTTTCCAGGCACATCTTAGATCATGACTCATAAAGAGATGGTAGAAAACCAACTTTCTTAACAGTTAGACTTCCACTTCTGGCATAGCAGAGGAACAGGGAGTTGGATTCAATGGTCCTTATGGCTCCCTCCCAACTTGATATAGTCTATGATTCTGTGATTCTATAGCATAATTAATGAGTGAGTTAACAAGTGTGTGGCTAAGTGAACCACTGGATAAACGGGAAGCAAAAAGGAAACCTAATTCAGAAAAAGACTGGACAAAATCATAGGAATTAAATAATTTGTGGTTTTGCATCACTGATATCTTCAGTTCAGAGACCCCCTAACTGATGACTTCCAAAAGCTCTGGTGGTACATTAAGGAAAAATCACTGAATAGCTAGCTTTTTTCTCACATTCTTTCCTAAGCATCTGCTTCCTGAACCATGGTCTTGCTTGCATGGACATTAATTCTGATGCATTGCATCAGTTATATTTTTGACCTTTAACTCAGAGGGTTTTAAAGGCAATATTGGAAAAATAAGTGACTTCAGTGATCCTTTTTGTGGAATGCAAACAATATTAGTATAGAATCTATGTGGAGGAGAGAGGAAATCCAGATGGACTGTCTACATCAAGTCTGTGTAGGAAGTGGGGAGTGAATAATATGCCTTTTCCTTTTGTAACTTCTGTGATTCTTTCAACCTTTATCCAGTCTCAGTATGACACTCCCACAAGAACACTTCTAAGTATTGAAATGATGCACATAAGATAATGTCACATTCCTGCATATTCAAAAGAATCATTATGTGACAACAACCAATAAGTATTCCAGAAACTTTTTACTGGGATTTATGCATATAAGAGAAGCCATTGAAAAAGCACTCATAAAACTAAATCATAATAACTCCTACCTTCCTATTCCGTCTTCAGATTTCTAGAGCCTAAGAAGAAATCACCTTACTGCTAGAAAAGAATGCTGTAGCAGATAGACACCATTAAATGACTCATTACATGCTCGTTTTTTAAAAAAATAGCATTGACGTTTATACCTCCAATGTAGGAGGTACTGTGAAGAATCTGCAGTTACTCTCATGTGAAGAGGTGTCCATTTTCCCACTTCAATTACTGAATTTGAAAACTACAGTGGTTTTCATGCTGGAATATGTGTTAAAAACAAATGGCCCAGGTTTGGTTGCTTGAATGGGAAACTAAAAGCAGAATCAGAGCATAATATTGAAATGTGTCTCTGTTATCTTTCTTAGCAACGTGATGTGAATAATGAATACCTGCTTTTACAGAATTCAAACACTTACTCTAAGGCTTGAAAAAGGAAGCAAAGCAAAAAGAAAAGATTGATCAGAATATCCCTTACTTGAGAAACTTTGAAGAACCTAGGTTTTTAAGCAAATATTTACACCGAACCTTTGAAATTCATAATGCTTAGAAATACCTTATGCTAATATTGGGCTTTATATTAGTTATTTCTTTCATTCTAGTTTACAAACTGCTATGTATGTGTTTTGTCATTCTTCATAATATATAATGTATACTTAGAAATGTGTGTTAAAGATATGAAAAATATTTTAAAAATCTAAAAGACTGCAAACATTTGTCAGCTTATAGGCCATGTCCTGAAATGTAAATATAACCAGTGCCAACACTCAGGGTAGTAATCAGTGGACAATATGTAATCTGTGGTTAGCAAAGGACTCATGAGAAGTATCCAAGGGCTAACAATTACTTCTACAAAAGGTAGCAAGAAAGCTTTAATCACACTGTAGATTTAACAGGAATTAGAGTTTGAGAGAGCTTGCTTGAAAAACTAAGAGCCTCCTTTTCATCATGTCAAGCACCTAAAGAAGTAATTAATAGCTTTTTAAAAAGTACTTGGGAGATTGGATGTTTAAAGGAGACCTGTACCAACAGAATTTCAACATTTAATATCCTGATGTACTTTTGTGTATCCTAGTGAGGCCTTCCTGCACCTCTCACACTCAAGACCATTTACACTCAAGTTTTGTATTACTTATAACGGTAAAGGGATGAAGTGACACAAGGAGAAAAGGACTCTTTGCCCTGATATATAGACCATTGATTCCTTCTGTCTATTCCAAACAAACTTATTTCCTTAGAGAAATTGAGCCCTTGAGCCTGTAAATTAATAAAGATAAGTCAGGGTTAACATAGCTGCAGACAACCATTAAAATGAAAGTAACCAAAGTTCAGCTGAGTAATTTACAGTGTGCATAAAAAGTAACTCATTTTTCTCTCTTCACTTTTACATGAGAAGCTTGTTCTCTTTCTACTCAGAGCTTGCTGCCATTTTATTTATGCTTATGTTTAGTACAGTGCAAAGACATACACACTTGCATGCTTTCTCATGGATGCTTGCCTTTGTTCTTGCTTGTTTTGTTGTTCAATTAGTATCAAACAAAGGTCAGTCTGACAAAGTATATGGTTGGTGTTTGTGTACGGAAAAACATAATGGAAAACTTGTAGTAACAGGAGTCCCATGTGACAAAGAAAATGTTAAAAAGCCTCTCCTTAGTGACAAAGTGAGCTTCATTTGTACTGCATAAGTACCCTACTACAAAAGCAGTCTTGGACTTCCATGGGACTACTATGAATATGTTTATAATATGATTAGGCAGGCAAAGCGCTCCTAAAGTGCTGCATCACGAGTCTTGTGACTGTTATACTGCTGTAGTGGGACCTCTTAGACTTCTAGTGGGCTGAAATAGCACTACTTACAAGTGTACTTATATCTTACTTAAAATGAAGAGAATCTTGCTGGTTGATGTCATGAGGCTTGAAGAATGATATTAGCGTTACAAATAGTGACAGATTTTTGCTCACTTTACTTCTGTGACTCAAATGGCAGCATTACTTCACAACTTTTGAATCCCATGGAATAGCGTTGAAAATAAATCCCTGTTCACCAAAAAATGGAAAACACTTACTGATCAAACAGATTAATTTAATGCACATTTGTGAACCACTAATATGGTATTCTCCTGGGAGGCACTGGAAGTATTGCTGTGGGACTACCAGCCATGGTGCTACACCACAACTGTTAGAATTTCTGGAGACTTCTAGATTTGCATTTTCTTTGTAGTTTCATTAACATAATTGGAAAACAGACTTAATTAGTGTTTAAACACTATTCATTTTGGTTTTTTTTTTTTTTTTTAATTCCTAAAGAGATGTTTTTTCACTGGGTAAGATATTAAGCTGACAACCCTGAAAAATCAACCTCTCTAAAGCTACACAATGAGTATATATAAGGCTAGGACCAAGCCAGATTTACTGGGGTTTTTTTTGTAGTTTAGTTCCTGGGGTTTTTTTCTGTTTGTTGATCTGCTGTGGCAGATCTTATTCTGCATTCCTAACTGTGTGAATGTCAGGGCTTCATTCTACACTGACTGTTAAACTTGAGCTTTCAGAAAAGCACACCTTTAAAGCTCTCTCAAATCAGGCACATAAAAACCATTACAGATAAAAGAATGGGCTACTATTCCTAGGGACAGGATGACTGTAGGCATCTTTATGCTTTTTATCTCCATTACATTCTATGTTTAATGTTTTCCCATGTCTTCAGTTCATGAAGGTTTGTAGCCCATACAAGTATATAGTTCTAATGGAATACTACTAAATGAAAAGTCCTATTAATTCTGTTTATCTCCATCAAAACCTTTATCTCCATTTCAGTTTCTGATTTTTGTATTCCTGTTTTTTCTCTGAGTTCATTGTTCTTTTCTCTTCTGACCAGACTGATCTTGGCAGAACTTTTTTTTCCTCTTTTTTTTTACAGAAACTTTGCCTTTACAAAACTCTCTGTTGGTGTCACCTTACTGATCCACCAGCACCATGACTGAAAATTTCAGCTCACTTCATGCAGGATTTCAAAGAAGCAACAGATGGCAAAAAATCTACTTTACTTGTTACTTGGTCAGATATGAATTTGCAATCTGAAGGTGAAAGACTTCTTATCAGTCTACACTTTGTCATTTAGTTCTTCTATTTAAATTAATTTATTTATTCTAACAGAAACCCAAGGTTTTTTTACAAATGAAAACCAAATTTAACTATCACAGTAGCAAAAGTAAAAGAAAAATTAGTCTACTTACAAAGATACTTCATTCTTTTATTGGCTTAGTAAATGACGTTGCCTCCAAAACATCAGTTGTGAAAGATGCTGAGAACTTTGGCATAAAAAAAAGTAAATAAAAGCAACAAGACATTTGCAAATATTTGCAGCAGATAAATAACATCACAAAAATACTTCCAGTGTTGTCCCTGTAGCCTCATCTGGGCAGAAACATATGACTAAAATTTAGATTTCTAACGAATCAGTTATTTAGCATAGATGCATAAAAACCTCGTGTAGTCACATAGATCTATTTCAAATCCTTCATGAAGAATGCTTCTGACTAACTCAGATACCTAAACAAATTTTTGAACTGAAAGATACTACCTGAGAAAGTATTTTATTTTCTCATATAAGACCTTTAATTTTTCAGTTCTGATTTTGTGTAGATCTAGTAAACACATCTCTAACCCAAGTTCTGTAATTTATTATAGAAATAAATTACAGATGAAGAATTTACAGAATCCATAGATATCCGTGGTGTTTTAGTACTTATTTCTCTGCTCCAGCCCATTAGTCTGTCCATTTTTTAGACTACAACATTTACTTATGTCACTTGCTGTTACATATGTAATTTTAGATTTCTTTTACTGCTTTAAAGGTTAGATAGTACCACATTTGCCAAAATAAAAAGCAAATTAATCAGAGCAACTGGGATAACTCTGGTTTCTAAATCTTTCCCTACATCTGTTAAATCCTCACATAATAGACCAAAGAGGTGGATACCCACATGAAGAGTGCTGTTATTTAGGCAGTGGAAAGGTGTGTTGGATTTGAAGCTGAAGACCAAGTGCCAGACTTCAGCAGGACTAAAGTGCTATAGCTTTGTGGAAATGAATCACAGTGGCCACAACTAATGTAATAGCAGTGGGAACTGTGGGGAGGGAGCTGGCTGAGCAATGATAATCTGAGATGTCTCTTGTGAATGTTAGAGGGCAGCTTGTTAATCAGAAGTTGTTAAAACAGTTGTTTGAAGTGTTGCCACTGGACAGGATCTTTCTAAGCAAATGAGTAATCCCGACAGTACTAATGATACCAATTTATCACCGAGCTTCCATTTGTATGTTTTGTAGTTTCCAATCTGTTACAGGAAAATGGTGGTGGCTCGTTAAGTGCCTTTTTCTTTTTTTTTTTTTTTTTAATGAACATTTTAAGTACATAATTTTACTTCATTTGTGCCAGAAAATTGCCCAAACACCTTCATTAGAAATAAGGCAAATCTGTTCAATACTATCTGAACAGCAGGCAGTATATGCTTTATTGAACAGAAAAGCTTTAACAAACCTTATCCTGTACACATGTTTGTACTGTCAAAGTCTGTTTATGTACTCACAAGTTTAGGGAAAATATGGGTGCAACTACATAATAAACAGTGTTTTGCTACCCTCCTTTTTTATCCAGGTGGTTGATTATATGGTATGGGATATTTTTTGCAGGTGGTATAGAAAATCATATATACCAGCTGCTGCACCCACTGAGCAACACTTTGCTAAATGACACAGCACCGATCACATATAACAGCGTCTAATGACTCTAGAGTGTTATCTTTACTAGATATATCTTTTCCTCATTGAGAAAGAGCCTTCTAAAATACTTTTACCTGCCTCTGTTTTTCTTGCATGCTGTTAGGTAAAGGGAACAAATATTGAGGAGAAACATAAGGGATTAAAAAACCAACCAACCAAACAAAAAAACCAGTACAAATCAAGCTAGCATAGTAAAGATGAACTGTCTACTGGATGGCTTGGCATGCTGCCAATAACACTTGGCATAACTTGCTGTTGGCACTGGAGATGTTAGATGTGCTAGCCACTGGGCCCCTGCTCTAAGCACTTTACTATGTAGAATCAATATCGTCATACTACATAAACAACTGGATGAGCCTTGTACAAAAATGATAGCAAATATTATTTCATTCATTTCACATAAATCTGAAAATACTGGTTGATATTATTATCGGTATTGTATCTGAAGGCCCTGGTTATCACTGAGCAGCATTAAATTCAGTCCATTGTCCATCAGCCCTCTGCTTTCTTTGTCTATGATCATGATTGGTGTAAAGAAAGTAGCAGTACAAAAATTCTCTTCATCTGGTACCTTTGGGGAGGTATCCAGGGTGCTTGTTTCTATTTGGCAGTTAATAGTCATATTCATAGACTCTCATAGAATCATAGAATCATAGAACCATGGAATCAGAATGGTTTGGGTTGGAAGGGAACCAGGTTGTGCAAGGCCCCGTCCAACATGGTCTTGAACACATCCAGTGATGGAGCATCCACAGATTCCATGGGCAACTTTTTCCAATGACTCACCACCCTCATAGTGAAGAACTTCTTCCTAATTTCTAATCTAAATCTGCTCTCTTCCAACTTAAAGCCATTAACCTTCATCCTATTACTACAAACCCTTGCAAAAAGTCCCTCCACAGCTTTCTTGTAAGCCCCCTTCAGATACTGGAAGTGATAATGACCATTTGGTTAATTTCAGTTAATACTGGATAAGCTGTCTGTTTCCCATCCCTGCTGTAATTGATGAAAGCAGGTATTAACTGATGCCATACTGTTTCTTTACCCCCTGTACTTCTTGTTCTGAAGCATGGGACATGTTAGCAAATGGCTGAGTTCTGTTCTGGAGTTGCCAGTAGGTTAAGAACTTTTCATAACTGAATGGTGAAGGTTTGTATTAGAAACACTATCATTGCTTACATTTTCTCCTTAACTTTGGTAGCAAAATTAATATTTTTGAGAAAAAGATTGCCCAAGCTTGAATTCACTGAAATTCCTTTTATTTTACATAATGACAACACTGCTTCTGTCTCATAAAACACAACATGGTTGCTTCTTTCTCATGAAACGTGCTTATAACAAAACTCAATTATATAACAGCTCTTGTGTGAAAGACATATGAGATCACGTGCTTGTGTCACAACTCCAAGTTCTTGAAGTCGAAGGCTGTGCTCCAAGTCCTCTAAATCTATCTAAACATGTAGACTCTTTTACTCAGTTGGAAGCTGTCAAATCACTGAAGAAGATTTAAACTTCCACATGCAGCATTGCTTCCTGCTGTGACTGATGAAGGAGATACACAGTAACTTCAGTGACATTATTATTTTCTTTCCTGTAATAAAGTGTCCTTTTCTGTGAAAAAAAAAAAAAAGAAAGAAAGAAAGAAAGAAAGAATGTGGCATTCTCACCAGTACTTTGCTCTTGTTAAATAAGTATGATTAAGTGATGCTAACTACGGATAAGTTTTCTAAAAGAAGCAGACCTGTTTCACTTCTGACACTGCACCAGGCTGCATGAATACAATGAATGCAAACTGATGTTGGCAAGGACAGAAACTGGTGAAATAGATGAACTGTGTAATGTATGCATCTTTAAGTCTCTAAAATGTATGAAATCGAGGGGAAGAGACTACTCCCTTTGTTAAATTATTCAGGTTAGTTTTTAAAAAGAGATGAGAGAAGCAAAGAAAGCAGCATATATAAATATACACTTATTACATGAAACTAAGTAGTAAAAGATGTTTGAACTGTTCCTGATTCTGTTCACACTTTGTTTAGCTATCCAAGACCTTTTTTTTTTTTCCTTTGCTGCAACTAGCAGTCCTTTCAGGAGCACGTTGACAGCTTTGAGCTGACAGAGAATCATTATAATCAGTGTAGAAGATAAAAAATCACAATGAGAAAGGAATTCATGTTTACAGTAGTGGGGACCACACACTGTGATAGTTTGCATTAGAAACTCAGCAGGGGGAGAGTGAAAAGCTGCAGCATTATAGTAGATACAGGGGCTTTTCGGTATGAATAGGTCATGTGTGTGTTCAAGTACCTATCTAAGATGCCACAGTCACAAAATATTATAATATTCAGGGCCATTATTTCTGCTGCATTAAATAGGTAGCCTCTTAATATTCCCCATGCTTTCAAAATATGGAAAAGATACAACCTTAAATAATGGATTCCCCATAACATTATCAGTAGCACTTTTCAGCATATGTTGGCACAAAAAGAGGAGGCTAAGGTATACACATGAATAGATCAAAACTATGTGGAATAGGTATTATATCAGAGCAAGGTCATTCCTTCAGGTAATTAAAAAACTCTAAGCCAAAATGCAAAACAAATGTCTGAAACAAAAAGAACAACCAAAGCTTTACCTCTAAGCTCTGAAAAAAAGTATTTTTTAATGTCATAATGAGCAGAAGCTTATAGCAGCTCAAAACAGGTTCAAAAATCCAGAAAGTATTCTCTTGGGAGATTCATACACAGAGCAAAGCTTCAAGTCTGTGATAAGTCTCTGCAATTTTTTATTTCTTTCTTCTCAGTTGGTTTTTTTTTATTATTATTATTATTTTGAGCCTATGAGATGAACTGTAGGCAGTTTGAAATTACAAACAAATCTCTAGGAGACAGAGATCAAGCAGCAGAAGTTTGACTCGAAGGTCCTTGCTATGGTAGCAAAGGCTACATTTTATCCCTGTTATTATAACACAATGTTGGAAGAATGTTAAGATTACTCAGGAAGGCACTTAAAAGTTGAGAGATGCCACAAATACTTTTCAAGCTTTCCCAGTGGAATGGAGGGGTGTTACTGTCTTCATTTTACGAAATAACAGGCAAAGATAAAGGCCAAGGAGTATGTTTGTTTTATCTGCCCAAATGGAGATACCCTGGACCTGAGAGTCAAAGTACTTGAGATTTAGTGCGTAGATGAAACGTACTTTAGGTTATACACTGAAATGGCTTGAAATTGGACATCTTAATTCAGTGGAAGTGAGACACAGAACCACAAAATCCCATCCTAAATGTTCAAAGAACATCTCCCGTTGACTTCAGAGTCAATAAGCATTTTGGAAAACAAAACTACCACCAAGAAAATGAAGAGCGGCCCAATATAAACACCTGTGAAAAGAGATCTGCCTACAACATGAGAGGTGCCTTGCCCACAATGTTAGTGGTCAGCTATCTTAACCACAACATCATTGTTGTTTGCTTTGTCACAGCTGATTTTAATTACCATCACACTAGTATCTGTGTATTTGACATTGTGTAAGAGAAGAAGTCATAAAAGGAGTGCAGGTAGATACCTAAACCAAAATAATTTGTTCCACGGTTATAACTCCCTAATATCAGCACATATGTCTACAGTTACATTATGAAAAAAAAAACCGGACACAGAAAATAAACTTCCACACAGGACCTGAACACTCACAGTGCTTAAATCTTTGATTTTACCTGGCATCTGGTTCATTCTCCTCCAAAAAGATTTCTGTGTTACAGAGACACTTACCTCCTAGTAGAGTGGATGTAAGTTAATAAACTATTTGTTCTTACATTGAAGGACAAGTCTCCTTTTATTTAGATGATAAATATACTGCTACTTATTGATGTAACCCTGTAAGTGCGTGCTCCTAGTCATTTTCATCATCAGCTATGTCCTGACCAACCTGAATGCTCAACTTCATGGTTACATTTTAGTACTGTTCACAAAATCTTGTGTCAAGTCTGAACTGATGGATAGGCTGAGTTAAGACTTCCCCCTTCCCCCCAAGAAAACACTAGGGGACAGGTCACTCTCTATTTGAGAGTGACCTGTCTTTTTACCTATATAAGTTTGGGATACTTTGCCAAAATGTTAACCTAGGCCTAAGCCTCCTCTACAACATGGAATATGAGACCATGTCAAAAATGAACACATAAAAACCAGGCTACAAGTATTTCTGGGGCAGGCATTTCTCATTCCTGCTTGTGCAATTTGCTCTGCTATGCATCGAGTAAGACTCACTGAAGCAAAGAAATCAATTTTTCCAAGTAAATGTCCTAACTACTGGTGACTATAAAAAAGTAGGGGGAGGGCATTACCACCTACCCTTCTTTTTTTAAGGGTGGCCTGAAATGCCATACTCTAAAAGAAAGGACTTTGATGTGTATGGAAAATAAATTAATTTCCTAAGGGAGGAAAGTTGTCTGGTAGTCAGTTAGGAATCTAGCCTCCTAAAAGGGTTCTTACTTAAATATGGGCACTATGAAGAACGTTTTCTTCAAATCCAGTTCCAGGATGGAAAATTTTATAGTGTGATACTTGATTTGGGAGCCACGGATTTCAGGAAAATACAGACTGTCTAAAAAGTATCTCAAAATCCTAAACACACTTTGCCCGTCTAGTCAGAGGAGGAAAGCTGTAAGAGAAATACATGCTATTCACTTCAGAGACAGAGAATGTAGACACATGCTACTATTAAATAAAACAAGGTACAAGTACATGTTTCAGCACTGACCCTTTGTGATCTCTGGTGTTTAGGTAAAATGTAAAAAATGGTAATTGAAAGAGAAGTACTTTCTGCTGAGGAGGAGCAAGGACCTGCTGCAGGTAAGCAGTGGTAAAGATCAGACATAGTGTCCTTAACTGGAAGAAACAATACTTCAGCAGTTCCCCTCTTTCTCTTCTTCCCTTTTTCCCATGTTAGTATAAGCTGTGATGGACTTCGATGTGTATATTATCTCCTTCATAGATTCATGGAATGGTTTGGATTGGAAGGGACCCTAAAGGTCATCTAGTTCCAACCCCTCTGACATGGTCAGGGACGCCTTCCACTAAACCAGGTTGCTCAAAACCCCATCCAACCTGACCTTGTACACTTCCAGTGTTGGAGCATCCACAGCCTCCCTGGCAACCTGTTCCTGTGACTCATCACCCTTATATTGCAAAACTTCTGCCTAATTTCTAATAAATTTCTAATAAAAATCTACCATCTTCCAGTTTAAAGCCATTACCCCTCATCCTATTAATACAAGTCCTCAATGTTTCACCATGTGAGAAATTCATTACATATGTTAGATCTGTGGAGCTTTTTCCTCCCTATTATACTGTAAAGTGAGTTCTGTCTAGCTTTCAAAGTTTCATTCTTACATGACCATGTGTGATCTGTGTTTATACCTTTGTGGCCTTATGTATTTTCTTGTAGCTCTATTTTCAAGGTCTTTGCTACCTTCTTGAGCTTTTACTCTTGGGGATGTTATACAGCATACAATTCTAGAAGAAATATAAGGTAATAGCTGCCCTAATAATGTGGAGCCATGACTTTAATGTCCTCATCTTCTCCCAGTGTTCAAAATTAAGTCTTCTTGCTTCTATCAAAATGAATTTACCACTGTGCTATACCAAAAAGAGACATTTTCGCTTCTTTCAGTGAAGTAGACAAACTATGCGGCAAAGAGATGAAGAGTTACTGGAAGAGGAGCAGAGGTGAAGAATAAGTCCACACTATTAAGGTTTGTTGTTGTTGTCATTTTTTTGTTGTTTGTTTTGCTTTGCTTTGTTTTATTTTGGTTTTGGTTTTGCCTTTATATTCTATGACACCTACAAGCCTCAGTTACTGTTCCTAAGACTACATTTTGTTAACTATGTGTTTGATGTAAATTAGATACCCAAACTCTATGTAGCCCCTCTAATGAGTCTCAGTATTTGCAAAGATCCTAGCATGAAGGGACAGCAGAAGAGGATTTGGTAACACCTCATACTACTGTAATTCTTTCACTGTCAGACCATGCTGCCTCTATAATTTTTTTGAAATTAAATTGAACTCAATTAACTGGAAATATTTCATAAACTCTGTTAAAGTGAACTCCAGTATAGAATTTATGCCATATCTAGAGTTACATTATTTTACAAAATTAAAATATTTCTTTTCCTTGAGACAGTTCTGCATGAGTTCTCATTGTTACATGGCCAGCACAATATTCCCTGTGTTCAATTTCAGAACTAGCAAGTAACAATAGAAAGGCTTAAATTCTGTAGATAACTAAATAAATTAAACATGCCACAACTCCTAATTGCCCACATAACAACTAAAATCAGGTTGGTATAAGCAGCATTCTATGTGTTACATTCATCTGTGCTATCTACCCTAATTGCCTGGGCTGAGAGGTTATAACCTGGAAAAAGTAAGGTGTTATGTTGTATTAGCCCTTAGCCCTTAGCCCTAAAGGGCAACAAAGGAAAACTATTAGAGCCACTCATTCACCTCTATTCCCATTAATATTTACGATTGGAAGAAAAAAAGCATGCTCATTGAAATGAACCATGTTTGATACCTGAAAGCTGATTTATTTCATATGAAAAACTGAATTGTGTTGTAAGGATTTGTGTACAATACAAACCTGTTAAATACTTAACGGGGCATAACAAAAAATTCATTCTTTAAGGAAGAATGCTGGCAGCAACACTGTCTCAGTCTGATTGGTACATTAGCAGTCCTGGCTGTGATAGAAAAACACTAGTGTCAAGGAAATCTCATTAAAAATCCTTTCCTTTAGTAGATAATGGACTGTGTGGCTGAACTGTGCTGCTGTTGGTTTTCTGATCTGTGCTTTCCAATTTTAGTATTTAAGCAAGGTTTCCTTATTAGCAAAATCTTCTGGCCAGAATATGCAGAACTGGATTAAATATCCTATGTTTAGAAACTGTAATTGATTACATTTCTCATACCTTTTCAGAGTTCAGGGCTAAATCCAACCTACTTATAAGTGAATGAATAGCTGTGGAGCGATGTTGGTTACAAAACACCATGTGGCTTTGCCAATAAAGTTGTGATGGGAAATATTTTCTGAGAGACAATAGAGGACCAGGATCAAGAAATAAAATAAATCCTGATTTCTAAAATTGCAAATAAGAATGAAAATCAAATGCAACTTATTAATAAGTAAGTACTATTTGAAACATATATTTTATTTAACTTCATATAAACAATGACAGTTGATTAAGCCAAATTGAACTTAGGAGTCTTAAGGAAATAGGAGACCAAATTCTACTCATATGTGGAAAACCCAGGACGCAAACATCTGAAATAAAGTATTTTCAGCAATGTTTTGCTAAGAGTTGCAGTGGCATTGTTGTTAAATGTAATCAAAGGTCTAAGTGAACATACAAGGTAAGGTTTATGGAAGAGGTAGCTAAACCAGGCAATATATTAGGCAAGAAGTAAACAAAGAAAAAAAAATACTTCAGACACACAAAGGTCTTATACTGCCAGCTAGGTTATTGATCTACTGAAAGATATTACACATTCCTGTGAAAGATCCTCTTTTAAAAGAGATTTCTATTTGGAAAAAAATATACAGTTTCTCAGAAGGAATTCTTTTCATAGAGTGTGTAATTAAACTAGGGAATGCAATAGCACAGGATGTTCTGAAGGCCAAATTTCTAAATAAGTTCAAAAAGGAACTTAAAAATTTCATTGAAGATAAGGCCAAGTGAGACTATTAAAAATGTCATGCCTGACTTCATACTCAAGTTTGAGAATTCCCAAAGTCATTCATTCATGTAAGGTGAAAATATTACAGACACACAAGTTTTTATGTATAAATCAATTTAACTTTATGTATGTATAATATATTCCAATTTGGAACTAATTAGATACAGAAAGTACTTCTGTCTGAAATGTACATTCATTTTAACATTAGAGAGTTGTTGAATAGAAGTGAAGAAGAATTTGCAACAACTCTTTTTTAGAGTAATACACTAACATTTGAGCTACAGATACTTTTCAGTTTCCTTCTCTTCTCTCAATCCCCTTCTCTTTCATCCTGGCTTTACAGGATGAAGGCTTTACACCTTCAACAGAAGAGATGGAAGATATTCCTTAACCACCTTGAACCCTCTAGTTTCTACTAGTAGGAGCTTTGAATCCAACACTTCAGTTCCATAGTTGTACAAAAGGTGGGCACTGCTACATTGTCCTCTTCCTGTCTTCTGCCACACAGAAAGTCTGTTTATTTAATCACATGCCTTCACATGAGAACCTTAAGGTCTGAATCCCCAGAGGGAGGAAAGAGCTCCAAAGGCATGTTTATTTAGTTACTTCAGCAAGGCCCTAAATCTTCCCTTTGAGGTTTACCATCTGAACTATCAACCTAATAAAATGTAACATGGTGTAATTTTGAGCTTCTCTGAAAGGTAAACTGGTAGCATTCAGAACCAGAAACTAAATCCACCCTTCCTGCTCCAGAGATAGAGGACTGTAGTTAAAAAACTTCCAGCTGAGTGGTTTTTAGGAAGCTTGTTTTCACTTGGTTAGCTACTGCTCCCCGACACTGGAAGAGTGGTAAGACACTAAAACTGATGGGGTGAAACCCCTAGTTAATTTGAAAAAAAAAAAAAAAAAAAAAAAAATTTGATTCTTGCTTGCTTGCTTGCTTTTCTTCTTTCTTTCTTTTGCTTTCTTGCATTCTTGTTTTGAACTAAGAATTGCTCTCAAAGCCTTGCAGAACAAAAAGTAATTTAAGAAGCTGATCCTTGATGCCCTTCAGCTATTAGATTCCATAACTATGTGTAGACAAGTTTAGTGTATATTAACATATCAAACATGAACTTACATTTGATGTGTTAGCAAATCTTCTCTGATTAAACTTAGGATCAAGAACTTAGTTGCATCACTATATAAGCACAACCTTTATCAGATTGCTAACCTGCATAGAAGGGCAGAAAGGCAAATGTCTCTCTGTATATATGA